>CALNHX010011339.1:0-32853 GCA_940337035.1 Agriotes lineatus
ACTTTAAAAACTGAGCATAAAACTTTAAATATTAAAATAACAGGATGTATGAAATTGAACATTACAGGTTAATAATGGCAAAACGTATGAATTTAAATTTTAAATATTGACGGGTTTAAAATACACAGATGTAAATTTCTGGTATTGAAAATAAGTCGAAGTAATATAAATCTCGGAGTAGCACTAACTAACCTCGAAACGTAAGCTGGACGTGAACGGCAATAATCATTGTTGAAGTCGCCGGGGAAGCGCCGAAAATTGCTGCAATAGCATCTTCAAACGGCAGCAAGTACGCCGGACCCAGCAGGTGTCGAAAAGGCGATAAGACTTGGCCTCCGAGATAAACTCGTTGTTGAAACGGATAATTAAGATTAAGAGCTAAGAAAGATATAATTAGTATGGAGATAATAAAACAGAAAAGCGCAATCGTACCTGATAACAATCAGCCCTTAGAAAATACACTGCTCGTTGAAATTGGTTGAGCGCACGTAATTCGACATAATTAAAAACAAGGCTTAGCCGCGCCGGTATCGGCGGGCTCAAGCGAAGACAGCAAAGTGCCCGGACGAAGAATTTCGTTTCCTCGAGGAAGGCTCGCACTCTGATAAGAGATAGCACAGGTCAAAAGAGCAAATTGCAAACGATAGGAACTTGATCCAGGTATAAAATACGCTGCTTTGAAAAATTTACGAATTTGAAATGGAAAGGATTTATAATTTAACTAAAAATATACAGGTTAAGCCTGAAATAATTGGATAAATGGCGAAACAATTAGGCAAAGCCAAAAAATTGTTTCACAATATTAAAATCACCAAGTTAAAAAGACACATTTCTATACGCGAACCCGAAACTGATGATTCAGCTTCTGATCTAGAGATAAATGGTACAAACTAAGCTTTTTACTTCCCTTGCCTAAAAGACAAAGGAAGTATTGTAATCGTGAAAATTCATCTTTACGTATCAGCGTTCCTACATGAAGAAAAACAGATTTTCTCAATTACGTTTGTCTGTCTGTCTGCCTGTTGCCAGTGTAACTCAAAAACTATTTGATGGATGAAGACGATATTTTGCATGCGGACTATATGCCTTCTTAGCATGAAACCGTGAAAATTTCGGTAAAATATATACAGGGTGAACTTCATAAAAAATAAAATTCTACCTATTTTTTTTCTTTAATTCAAGAACTATTAGTAGTATGGCGGCATCTAAATTGGAGCAATCCGCGAATTAAACCGCGAATTAAATCCGCGAATTCCGCGAATTAAATCCGCGGTTTGACCTAATTAATTTCGCGGATTGATCTAATTAATCACATATGAAGTTTGATATGTAATTTACATATGTGCTACTGATTAAATTACGCGGCGGCCATTTTTAATTTGCTTCTGGAATTACACGGCGGCCATCTTGGTTTTCTGGCGCGAATATTTGAATTTAAATTTTTTTTCAGATTTTTTTCCAAGTCCCAGTTTTTGAATTTAAATCTCCCGGGTGTCGGCCATCTTGGTTTTTGCGCGCGCACCTCTAGCGTATTTTCAAATTTGCTAATTTAGCGCCCATTTTTGAATTTGATTACTCGCCTCGTTGACATCTGGCTCTCTCGCTGTTGTACTCTCTTGCTCGAATTTATTTAATTTAAAAAAGCTGCTCGTCACGGCTGCTGGTCGGAATTGAACCGACGACTTTTGCATTTGTAGGCCGAGGTCTTTACCAACTGAGCTGGCGAAGCGCTCGAGGTTTTAAGGAATTAATCATAAAGTCACTCGCTTAGCAAGCATGTTATAATACATTTTAAATGTTATTTTCGATTGAAATTTAGTCGTCAGATCGTATCCTTTTGAAATATTATAGTTCTGTAATTTTTAAAAAATTAATTGGACGTAGTTGATGTTATACTAATAAAAGAAAATGTATTTAACAAATCAGTCATAGGCCGCTTGTTTACGAATCGTTTCCTGGAAAACATACTGCATCGTGTAACTGTATTCGCTAATTACCAAAGCGTTTTGGATTTAAAGGTTTGAACAGTGTACCACTTCGCTGTTCTGACATTACACTTCCGTATGGTTAATTTTACGGTTCTATGTGTAATTACAAAAGACATTATAGCCTCGATGCGAACTTTCTATTTTGTCATCCTCAAATGGGCTAACAGGTAAATTAATCGTTCGCAGAAAATTTGAAAAGCTAGAAATAATTACTTTATTTTTATAATCTGCTCCATCAGATCGGTCGCTATAGAAATAATTACTTTTATTTTATATAGCGAAATCATAATTACGCGACGGCTATTTTTAAATTTTAGCGCTAATATATGAGTGACTTAACAAATATTTGTCCGTTATTTTAATTTAAAAAAAAAGCTTCCTGCGATGTCCCATGGCTGGAGTCGAACCAGCGATCACAGCAAAAAATTTCCATTAAACGATGCTAGTTGCAGTTTAAAAAGGACAGACCAGATCTAAAAGAACACGAGTTGATGTCGAGACTAGAGAGAGATCCGGCAACAATGTACCTATTCAGAAAATATAACCTTAAACTGAAAACAACCTAACCTAGCAGAAAAAGTGTCAGTTTGCATTAGGGAGTTTAGTTGCCGCAGAGGTACTGCCAACAAAATTACTAGATGGTCATAGCCTCACCTGACCCAAAAAGATCGTGAACGGCTTATAGTAGCAAGTATTGGAGAAGAAAATTTATAAAAATCGGCATCTTGTCACATTAAATTCTGCAAAAACGACAAAAAAACAATATTTTTATACAACTTTCATCGAAAAAATAGTAAAATTTTACGAAAATACGTCTGTGTTGACGACAAATGAAAATAAATTTGAATAAAAACACGCAAAAATTACGAAAAGACGTATGTGTTGGCGACAAATTAAAATAAATTTGAATAAAAACGCACAATTTCGTTGAAAATCTTTACAAAGCGACTTTATAGTACCGAAAAAATGATGTAAAAAAGTTTTAAGAGTTATTTCTAAGCATAATTTTGCAAACGTTTAACAAATAAACCGTAATTTTTTAAAGTACATCACACAATTATGAAATCGTAGTTCAATTTATATGAATTTTCGATACTTTGTATGTGAAAAAATAGCTTCAATTACTAATATTTGAATAAAATCATGCAATTTCCAAAGCATTTCGTTCAAAATTTTAGAAAATCGACAGTATCTCCCATGAAATTTATAAAAATCGGCATCTTGTCACATTAAATTGTGTAAAAACGACAAAACACAATATTTTTTTTTACAACTTTCATTGAAAAATAGTAAAATTTTACGAAAATACGTCTGTGTTGACGACAAATGAAAATAAATTTGAATAGAAACACGCAAAAATTACGAAAAGACGTATGTGTTGACCCCCAAAGTAACAAAAATTTGAATAAAATCACGCAATCATACAGCATCTCACATAAATTTTCGCAAATATCGACATCATGTCACATAAATTATACAAAATACGATATTTTTATTCAAAACACGATGAAAATTGAACAAAAATCACGCAGTCATACAGCATCTCACATAAATTTTCACAAAAATCGACATCATGTCATATAAATTATACAAAAACTGTCATCATGTCACTTGAAATTATACAAAAAACGACATTTTTGCTAAACACACGACGAAAATTGAACAAAAATCACACAATTACACGCCATCTCACATAAATTTTCACAAAAATCGACATCATGTCATATAAATTATACAAAAACTGTCATCATGTCACTTGAAATTATACAAAAAACGACATTTTTACTAAACACACGACGAAAATTGAACAAAAATCAGACAATTACACGCCATCTCACATAAATTTTTACAAAAATCGACATCATGTTACATAAACTATGCATAATTTTGCAAATGTTTTACACTTTTTATAAAATGCATCGCTCAAAATTAAAAGAAATAGCAATTTCATTGAAAAAATCTACTACCACAATCATTTCGATAAACAAAATTCAAAAAATCTTATACTTTTGACGGAAATATATGTATGTTGACCACAAATTAACATAATTTTTAAATAAAAACGCGCAATTCGTTGAAAAAAATATTCTGACACCACCAAAACACGCAATTTCATTGAAAAATATATATATGTTGTCCACAAATTAACATAAATTTGAATAAAAACACGTAATTTTGTTGAAAAAATGTTCTGGCCCCGTCATTTCACTTAAAATTTTACAAAACTGCCATCATAACACTTGAAATTATACAAAATATATGTATGTTGATCACAAATTAACATAAACCTGAATAAAACACACAATTTCGTTGAAAAATTTGCAAATGTTTTACACTTTTTATAAAATGTGTCGCTCAAAATTAAAAGAAATCACAATTTTTAAATTATATCACGCCAATATGAAATCGTAGATTGATTTTTTTTGAAATTTTACACTTTGTAACTGTAAAATAACTGCAAATACTAATATTTTAGCTTTAGACTTTGTAATTATTGCAGATTCGAGAAAAAAACAAAGCAGAGTAGAAATAAAAAACACAAACACTTTGTAATAAACAAATATATTGTTCTTATTTCGTATAATACTTAATAATATAAATATAAATGTACAGCAGAATGTCTTATTTCTAAAAATTCGCTAGCAATTTACAAAACTGTAGTTTGAGGTGCACGATATTTCAAATTAAAAAGACTGCAAGTAATAAAATCAGAATTTCATTGTGTAATTTTAAAGTTTAAGATGCACCCAATCTAGAATTCCCTTCGTTTTTGGTGTTGATGACATCTGCCTTAGAGGCGTTTTTCTAACGGCCCTTTTTTGGAGGCGTTTCCTTATCGGCGTTCTTCTGACTGAACCTTTTTGATGTGGACTTGGATGAGTAGCTGGTGTTTTTAATTTATATTCTAAATCAGAATCGCAGTTATCAGTTTCCATTTCGGTTTTTCCTGTAGTACCAGTCGGGGTTGGCTTCTTTTGCTGTTTAGGTTTAGCTAGCAGCACATTAGCAACGTTAAGGTCTTTGATGTAATCAGCAAACTGTAGGCGTCCGGGTGGATTAATAGTTTTTCGAGGCCGCAGAGTGTCGTGAATTAA
Organism: Agriotes lineatus; assembly: GCA_940337035.1. NCBI lineage: Eukaryota > Metazoa > Arthropoda > Insecta > Coleoptera > Elateridae > Agriotes > Agriotes lineatus. The sequence continues at coordinate 5,084 of CALNHX010011339.1, forward strand.
ATCGACTATGTTAGACGCCGGTAAAATTTCACCCTTTATAGTAACGGTGCCCTTGTGATCCCAGCTCACATCGCTTGAGGTACTCAAAATGCGTAGGAAAACTTCAGCTTTTTTCTTAAAAGTTTTGGGAAGTGTAGATAAAATAACGGCATTTGATAGGCTGTCACTGGTTGTTTCAATAGGTATTTTGATTGGCTGCCGCGCCTGGTTTGTGAAATGAAGGAATCGTTGTAAAACCTGATTGTACTGGATCCATTTATCGTGATCAGTTAATTTGGACTTTAAAACTTTTTGCATTTCGTCATCAAGCTGTGATAATATATTTTTCTCCGCATCATCGCCAGACTTAAGACGTTGGACAAATTCCGGCGATACAATCACCATCTTCCGCTCTTTGTCCATTTTAGTCGAAAAGGAGCTCAGTCGTTTGTTCTAGTAGAGCCGTCGTGAATAAACTAGCTTAAAATCAAGACTTTCATAATAAATATATTAAAAAAAATATGACAGGTACGGGAATCGAACCCGTATTCTCTCTCGAGATCAGAACTTGAATCTGACGCCTTAACCATTCTGCCAACCTGCCTCCCTATATAAACGACCACTCTCTGCATAATTAAGAAAACATATAGTTTAAAAAGCCTTCTGCATGCAATTTCAAACAATATTTCATATAAATTAAGCCATGTACAAATTTCTAAATCGGTTTTGATATATATTTTATCGAAAGACTTGACCCTCAGATGCCGTTTTATTATTTGTCGTGATGCGGCATCGCTGAATTTACAAGAGCCATCCTGTCTGCTGTGTGACGTACGCAGTGTTTCCATACCTTTTTATTTTAAAATTCTATAAAATCAGAGGTCCAAACTGCTGCCGCATCAGGTAATAGAGTACAATGGTTTAAAACGTGTTAGTGCGGCATCAGTCGGGCCTCTGGTTTTATAGAATTTTAAAATAAAAAGGGATGGAGACATTGCGTACGTCACACAGCAGACAGGTTGGCTCTTGTAAATTCAACGATGACGCATCACGACAAATAATAAAAGGCAGCTGAGGGTTAAGTCTTTCGATAAAATATGTATCAAAACCTGATTAAGAAATTTGTACATGGCTTAATTTATATGAAATATTGTTTGAAATTGCATGCAGAAGGCTTTTTAAACTATATGTTTTCTTAATTATGCAGAGAGTGGTCGTTTATATAGGGAGGCAGGTTGGCCGAATGGTTAAGGCGTCAGATTCAAGTTCTGATCTCGAGAGAGAATACGGGTTCGATTCCCGTACCTGTCATATTTTTTTTAATATATTTATTATGAAAGTCTTGATTTTAAGCTAGTTTATTCACGACGGCTCTACTAGAACAAACGACTGAGCTCCTTTTCGACTAAAATGGACAAAGAGCGGAAGATGGTGATTGTATCGCCGGAATTTGTCCAACGTCTTAAGTCTGGCGATGATGCGGAGAAAAATATATTATCACAGCTTGATGACGAAATGCAAAAAGTTTTAAAGTCCAAATTAACTGATCACGATAAATGGATCCAGTACAATCAGGTTTTACAACGATTCCTTCATTTCACAAACCAGGCGCGGCAGCCAATCAAAATACCTATTGAAACAACCAGTGACAGCCTATCAAATGCCGTTATTTTATCTACACTTCCCAAAACTTTTAAGAAAAAAGCTGAAGTTTTCCTACGCATTTTGAGTACCTCAAGCGATGTGAGCTGGGATCACAAGGGCACCGTTACTATAAAGGGTGAAATTTTACCGGCGTCTAACATAGTCGATTTAATTCACGACACTCTGCGGCCTCGAAAAACTATTAATCCACCCGGACGCCTACAGTTTGCTGATTACATCAAAGACCTTAACGTTGCTAATGTGCTGCTAGCTAAACCTAAACAGCAAAAGAAGCCAACCCCGACTGGTACTACAGGAAAAACCGAAATGGAAACTGATAACTGCGATTCTGATTTAGAATATAAATTAAAAACACTAGCTACTCATCCAAGTCCACATCAAAAAGGTTCAGTCAGAAGAACGCCGATAAGGAAACGCCTCCAAAAAAGGGCCGTTAGAAAAACGCCTCTAAGGCAGATGTCATCAACACCAAAAACGAAGGGAATTCTAGATTGGGTGCATCTTAAACTTTAAAATTACACAATGAAATTCTGATTTTATTACTTGCAGTCTTTTTAATTTGAAATGTCGTGCACCTCAAACTACAGTTTTGTAAATTGCTAGCGAATTTTTAGAAATAAGACATTCTGCTGTACATTTATATTTATATTATTAAGTATTATACGAAATAAGAACAATATATTTGTTTATTACAAAGTGTTTGTGTTTTTTATTTCTACTCTGCTTTGTTTTTTTCTCGAATCTGCAATAATTACAAAGTCTAAAGCTAAAATATTAGTATTTGCAGTTATTTTACAGTTACAAAGTGTAAAATTTCAAAAAAAATCAATCTACGATTTCATATTGGCGTGATATAATTTAAAAATTGTGATTTCTTTTAATTTTGAGCGACACATTTTATAAAAAGTGTAAAACATTTGCAAATTTTTCAACGAAATTGTGTGTTTTATTCAGGTTTATGTTAATTTGTGATCAACATACATATATTTTGTATAATTTCAAGTGTTATGATGGCAGTTTTGTAAAATTTTAAGTGAAATGACGGGGCCAGAACATTTTTTCAACAAAATTACGTGTTTTTATTCAAATTTATGTTAATTTGTGGACAACATATATATATTTTTCAATGAAATTGCGTGTTTTGGTGGTGTCAGAATATTTTTTTCAACGAATTGCGCGTTTTTATTTAAAAATTATGTTAATTTGTGGTCAACATACATATATTTCCGTCAAAAGTATAAGATTTTTTGAATTTTGTTTATCGAAATGATTGTGGTAGTAGATTTTTTCAATGAAATTGCTATTTCTTTTAATTTTGAGCGATGCATTTTATAAAAAGTGTAAAACATTTGCAAAATTATGCATAGTTTATGTAACATGATGTCGATTTTGTAAAAATTTATGTGAGATGGCGTGTAATTGTCTGATTTTTGTTCAATTTTCGTCGTGTGTTTAGTAAAAATGTCGTTTTTTGTATAATTTCAAGTGACATGATGACAGTTTTTGTATAATTTATATGACATGATGTCGATTTTTGTGAAAATTTATGTGAGATGGCGTGTAATTGTGTGATTTTTGTTCAATTTTCGTCGTGTGTTTAGCAAAAATGTCGTTTTTTGTATAATTTCAAGTGACATGATGACAGTTTTTGTATAATTTATATGACATGATGTCGATTTTTGTGAAAATTTATGTGAGATGCTGTATGACTGCGTGATTTTTGTTCAATTTTCATCGTGTTTTGAATAAAAATATATATTTTGTATAATTTATGTGACATGATGTCGATATTTGCGAAAATTTATGTGAGATGCTGTATGATTGCGTGATTTTATTCAAATTTTTGTTACTTTGGGGGTCAACACATACGTCTTTTCGTAATTTTTGCGTGTTTCTATTCAAATTTATTTTCATTTGTCGTCAACACAGACGTATTTTCGTAAAATTTAACTATTTTTCAATGAAAGTTGTAAAAAAAAATATTGTGTTTTGTCGTTTTTACACAATTTAATGTGACAAGATGCCGATTTTTATAAATTTCATGGGAGATGCTGTCGATTTTCTAAAATTTTGAACGAAATGCTTTGGAAATTGCATGATTTTATTCAAATATTAGTAATTGAAGCTATTTTTTCACATACAAAGTATCGAAAATTCATATAAATTGAACTACGATTTCATAATTGTGTGATGTACTTTAAAAAATTACGGTTTATTGTTAAACGTTTGCAAAATTATGCTTAGAAATAACTCTTAAAACTTTTTACATCATTTTTTCGGTACTATAAAGTCGCTTTGTAAAGATTTTCAACGAAATTGTGCGTTTTTATTCAAATTTATTTTAATTTGTCGCCAACACATACGTCTTTTCGTAATTTTTGCGTGTTTTTATTCAAATTTATTTTCATTTGTCGTCAACACAGACGTATTTTCGTAAAATTTTACTATTTTTTCGATGAAAGTTGTATAAAAATATTGTTTTTTTTGTCGTTTTTGCAGAATTTAATGTGACAAGATGCCGATTTTTATAAATTTTCTTCTCCAATACTTGCTACTATAAGCCGTTCACGATCTTTTTGGGTCAGGTGAGGCTATGACCATCTAGTAATTTTGTTGGCAGTACCTCTGCGGCAACTAAACTCCCTAATGCAAACTGACACTTTTTCTGCTAGGTTAGGTTGTTTTCAGTTTAAGGTTATATTTTCTGAATAGGTACATTGTTGCCGGATCTCTCTCTAGTCTCGACATCAACTCGTGTTCTTTTAGATCTGGTCTGTCCTTTTTAAACTGCAACTAGCATCGTTTAATGGAAATTTTTTGCTGTGATCGCTGGTTCGACTCCAGCCATGGGACATCGCAGGAAGCTTTTTTTTAAATTAAAATAACGGACAAATATTTGTTAAGTCACTCATATATTAGCGTTAAAATTTAAAAATAGCCGTCGCGTAATTATGATTTCGCTATATAAAATAAAAGTAATTATTTCTTTAGCGACCGATCTGATGGAGCAGATTATAAAAATAAAGTAATTATTTCTAGCTTTTCAAATTTTCTGCGAACGATTAATTTACCTGTTAGCCCATTTGAGGATGACAAAATAGAAAGTTCGCATCGAGGCTATAATGTCTTTTGTAATTACACATAGAACCGTAAAATTAACCATACGGAAGTGTAATGTCAGAACAGCGAAGTGGTACACTGTTCAAACCTTTAAATCCAAAACGCTTTGGTAATTAGCGAATACAGTTACACGATGCAGTATGTTTTCCAGGAAACGATTCGTAAACAAGCGGCCTATGACTGATTTGTTAAATACATTTTCTTTTATTAGTATAACATCAACTACATCCAATTAATTTTTTAAAAATTACAGAACTATAATATTTCAAAAGGATACGATCTGACGACTAAATTTCAATCGAAAATAACATTTAAAATGTATTATAACATGCTTGCTAAGCGAGTGACTTTATGATTAATTCCTTAAAACCTCGAGCGCTTCGCCAGCTCAGTTGGTAAAGACCTCGGCCTACAAATGCAAAAGTCGTCGGTTCAATTCCGACCAGCAGCCGTGACGAGCAGCTTTTTTAAATTAAATAAATTCGAGCAAGAGAGTACAACAGCGAGAGAGCCAGATGTCAACGAGGCGGGTAATCAAATTCAAAAATGGGCGCTAAATTAGCAAATTTGAAAATACGCTAGAGGTGCGCGCGCAAAAACCAAGATGGCCGACACCCGGGAGATTTAAATTCAAAAACTGGGACTTGGAAAAAAATCTGAAAAAAAAATTTAAATTCAAATATTCGCGCCAGAAAACCAAGATGGCCGCCGTGTAATTCCAGAAGCAAATTAAAAATGGCCGCCGCGTAATTTAATCAGTAGCACATATGTAAATTACATATCAAACTTCATATGTGATTAATTAGATCAATCCGCGAAATTAATTAGGTCAAACCGCGGATTTAATTCGCGGAATTCGCGGATTTAATTCGCGGTTTAATTCGCGGATTGCTCCAATTTAGATGCCGCCATACTACTACTATTACATAAATGAATGTAATGTTTTGCACATAGCTCAGGTTTCGACCCTTGACAAAAAAGTTATATTTTGGTGCTTTCCCGTTTTTCATATCTAAAGGCTATGAAAATTTTCTCAGTAGCGATTTCTGGGATTTCCTCCGAACCTATGTTTGTGACAACTTAAATTTGTTCTTCTAAGTCTGGATTTGGCATGTTTGAAGAATATAGATTTTGTAAAAACTTTCTATTGTGCTTTTTATATTGGTTTTGTCTGCAATAATTATGATATTCTGGTTTCTTATTTTGTTCAGATTAATTCTCCTAGTGTTCATTTTATTTCTTAGGAAAAAGTACTTTTCTGTAATTGAAAATATATTTTATCATCTATCCCACTTTTATAATGTAAGAAGGTTTAAGTAACGAGATCTAACGATCGTCGATTCGGCTTAAAACATGTAAAATAATATCCCAAGAAGTATGTTAGCATAGCATGAATTATGTGTCAACACACTCCCTCGTATCATATGCACCAAGCAGCTGGCAGCTTGGTGCAAGTTCCAAACATATATGGGAATTGCGGGCGAAAATGCGATCGCTGCAGAATCGCCGATATAACAGTGTCAATGTGACGCGGAATCTTTCCATTTTGAAGCCGCTCGCGCTGCGGACTTCCGATTTTATCGAGTATTTACAAATATTGCGCTCCCGAATATGTAATTCGATCCACAGGTTCAGCGACAGCCGCCTGATAGCATAACTTCTTGGAAATATTGCAAGCTTTGACAGTGAAAATAAACTGCAATATACAAGGTGAATTCGAGAATTCTTGTATGATTATACGCCATGTTCGAATGATCTTACGTAATATCGGTTCCAGTTGAAACGTGATTATTTATCTGGAAATCACGGTTGTTTCGTACAATTTTTGGTAGGCAATAGCGTAACTCATGGCGACGATTCGTCAATTGCCACTTTATCAATGTTATAAGAATATTGAGATGATTTCGGAGGCTTTCACTGCCATTGGCATTAAGTAACCAACGTCTTCCGGGATTGGACCGTGTGATTATTAAGGTCGAATAACTCAACGTTTCGCCCACTTTCGTAAGGGGCTTCATCAGGAGAAAAAGCAAAACAGCACGGTAACTCAACGTGTAAACCACGCCAGAGGCGAAAAGTTTAATACACCGAGATTATAGATAAAGTTTTCACGAGAGGTTAATTTCTAGACGTATAAGTAGATTCCCAAGGACTTAAAACTAGTTTTGCTTTTTCTTGATTTTTAAATAAGGGCATAAGACAAGGATTACACTTTTATACCAAAACAAAATCGTATTATTCTATCAAAGTTTTTGGTGATGGTTCTGACAGACGTGTGAAAATATTAAAGGGAATTTTGTATTTACAATTTAGCAAAAAGTGATGTATTCTAAGGTTAATAATATTTTATGAAAGTGTCAGTAAATAATTAGAAGTTGATATATTTTTTTAAAATTGATGTGATTGAGAAACGAAAATAACAAAAGCTTTCAATATACAAGTACTGAATTTTGGGTATTGATAAACACACCTTTACAAGATATACGACTTAACTAACGGGAAAATTTTGCTATTGTCAACGAGAAAGGTGTTTGATGAGATGAACTAAGTAGGAGCAAAAACACATTTGGTTTGTGACAGAAACCCTTGACAAATCAAAATTAAATTTTCTCCCATTTTAAATATTACAGGACCTTTATTAGTAATCTTTTAGTTATGTTTGAAATACCTAGTAAGGTACTTGAAGCTTGACTTGATTACTTGATTAACAAGCATTCGGTGTGTTAATACTGTTCACACTGTATTATCCCATTATTATTTCAAGTAAGTTGCAGACCATATCGTTATGCATTTTATTAATTATGCATTTTATGAATTATACATTTCGAAGAAAATTAGCTGCTCTCTTTACACGTTTTAAAAGGAAACGGTTAAGAGCAATGTATTTCTATTTACTACTTCTAAAATTACTAATTTTTGTTAAAAATGGTTTTAAGTTTCTGTATTTCTCACAATCTTGATGTTTATATTTAATTTTTCGGTAACGTCAAACTCACTAGGTTTGTGTTGGTTGGTATTTAATGGCATCCTACCTATTTTCATATGTTTCAAAAATAATGCTCGTAAAGAAATGTGATATTTGGATTTTTGTAAACTATTTTTTTCGAAATGAAGGTTGTTAAACGTATTGCTTTATATTGGTTTTTGGCACTCGGTTGCTGCAGACATTTAAGTGGAACTCCTACTAGTAGTACAAGATTTAAAAATTAAATAGGGTAACAGAGTGAATACTTCTGCAAGGCTAAAACTTTTAGCTTCAAATCCGCGTTTGCTGCATGGCGGGTAGTCTACATAGCAGCTTGCAGCATTGGGTACCAAATCCTTTGTTGAAGTAGGAAAGTGATGCCGTCATTGGAATGTTAGCCAGAAAACACAGTATACCGAACAGAAGTATCTGGGATTTATGTTTACCTTTTTAAATAACTGGAGTGAAAGGGCACTATACAGCCTGTTTCAGAGTAAGCGCCTTATTTTTTTTAGCCACACTATGGGTACTACTTTTAAAATATTTGGCAGTAATATGTTTCAGGACATTCTCTACACGATGGTGATATTAGATTTTCAATTGGACGAATTATTTCAAAATGGCGACTTTCAACTTTTTTTTTAATGGAATGCCATAATTTTTTTTATTATTGAGATCCTAAAAACATTATTTTTACGATAGTATTTCGTTTTTCTTAAAAATTCATTTCTTTCCCTATCAAAAAGCAAACTCACATTTTAATCTAGTAGCGCATGAATGTTTTACACTCGATGTTATTTTTGTCCAAACTTTAATCTAGTAGGCAAACGTCAATCAATGCAATTTAGTTGTCAGTGCTTGTTAATAACAAATGTATTATTGAAGATTATAATTGTTAATTTAAAATTAATTGATACGTTTTTAAAATGCCGTTAAGTTATACGAGAGACGAGTTAATTGATATGTTCCTCATATTTGGAAAAGCAGATGAAAATCCTTATGAAGCAGCCAGATTGTACAGAAATAAATATCCAAACAGAAGGCATCCTGAGCATCGAACATTTACTAAATTATTGGAGGGAACGCGTGAAACGGTAACTGTGGATTATAAGAAACCGGTACATGAAAACACACCTGCTTGCAATGACGACAACGAAAACCAGGTAATGCTATACATTATGGAGAATCCCCATGTCACTACTAGGGACATTGCAAATTTGGTTGGAATATCGCATACTTCGGTCTGGAGGATAATAAAAAAAAATCACCTATTCAAAATGATTCTTCACCAAGAATTAACCGAAAATGATTTTCTGTTAAGAATTAATTTTGCACAGTGGGGTTTGCAACAGATAGGACAAAATAGAAACTTTTTTAACGCCGTTTTATTTTCGGACGAAGCAAGTTTTCGAAATGATGCTGTTGTTGTAAGACATAACATGCATTATTACGATAATGTAAATCCACACTGGATTCGTGAGCGACGTTGTCAACATCGATGTAGTGTAAACGTGTGGTGTGGAATTATAGGACAGCACATTGTTGGGCCAATATTTATTAATAGACTAAATGGAGAGCATTACCTCAATTTCTTAGAAAATAAAATTCAAAATCATCTAAATTAACTTCCACAAAATATCAGAAATAATTTGTGGTGGCAGCAAGATGGCGCTCCAGCACATTATGCCCTTCCAGTTAGGGAGTTTTTAAATAATCGATACAAGAACCGTTGGATTGGTCGTGGAGGACCAGTTGGTTGGCCACCTAGATCACCTGATATGACACCACTGGACTTTTTTCTCTGGGGGTATGTAAAATCCCAGGTGTACATCGTTGAACCAACAACTATTGAAAATATGCAAGAGAGAATTCGTAGTTGCATAAACGAAATTTCTCCGGAAATTATCCTTCGATCTATTGGCTCCATTGGACGACGTTTCAATTTATGTATTGAAAAAGAAAGAAAACATTTCGAATATTTTTTGTAAATACCTAATTTGTATTTCATGTAAATTTTTAATTTTGAGTTTCAAAAAGTAGTTGTTTATTACAAAATAAAGTTTAATTGTTTCTTTTGTGTCTACCGCTACTTGATATTTGGACAAAAATAACATCGAGTGTAAAACATTCATGCGCTACTAGATTAATATGTTAGTTTGCTTTTTGATAGGGAAAGAAATGAATTTTTAAGAAAAACGAAATACTATCGTAAAAAGAATGTTTTTAGGATCTCAATAATACAATTGAAATAATTCGTCCAATTGAAAATCTGATATCACCATCGTGTAGAGAATGTCCTGAAACATATTACTGCCAAATATTTTGAAAGTAGTACGCACAGTGTGGCTAAAAAAAACTAAGGCGCTTACTCTGAAACAGGCTGTATAACACCAGTTATTTATAATATATTATACATTCTTCTAAATCATTTAAAAGTTTGAAACATTGCCAAAACAAAGATCAAAACTTGACCTATTCTTGTTATTGTTAAAACCGACAAGTTCCTCCAAAACAATACGAAAGTTACCTAAGCAAGTCTAGCCTTAATCTTGTCACGCGAACATCCAACTGTAGGTTTTAAGAAAATGTTTTTGTCAGCTTTGATAGAATTCATCATAAATCTGCTAACAAGCGCCATAAATATAAATGAAATTAGAGAAATGCTAGTAGCTGTCAAGCTTAGAATGCGTAGATTATGATTCTCTGTGAAAGCAACTTTGAATCTTTTCATATAACAACAAAAGAAAGGCGATCATTGAACCAACGCAAATTGTACCAAATGAGGTTATTAAAAGTAGGGTAGAATATCCAGTACCTCAAGTAAATTCATTTTTGCGCACCTTTCCGCTTCGTTAAGTTTCATTTCCTTTAAAAGAAATGTGTAATGTGGAGGTTAACCGAGTTTTATAGGAAGCCATTCCCTGCTGACTTGCTAATGTTGGGCTTAAAAATTCGGGAGGGCGTGGCAGGGTTGCGTGAACGTTTCAAAATCCCCATCAGTCCGATATCAGGCTGCTATCAGCGAATTTATAGCTACCTTAATCTCGGTTAATTTGTAAATATCTCACTCGGAGCCGTTTGCTGATATTAATTACTGGAGCTAGTAATCAAGGGCGGGTTATTAATTATTTTCCGTCGGCGTAGGTACATCACCGATTTAATTACGTGACTGCTAGTAAACTAAATTTTAAGGGTAGCTACTCATCTGAGCGGTGTAAATCATTTTAGCGGCGAGTGCGCATCTGCTAAGGTAAGGTAATAGATACCGTAAAACCAATTCCTATAATCGATGTATCAACGCAATTTGATTTACTGTAAACGTGTGTGGAATATCGCGGACGATTCCCGGTTTTTCAGGTAGTTCGTTGAATGGCGCCTTTGGGAATTGTCGAAATTTCGTGCTATTGCTTCGGATAGTTGAATGGTTTGTTTGAGATTGCATACGGCAGCGCTACATTTATTGTTACTACAAGCCGTCAGTGCACTCAAAGCAGGTTGGTTTTTGTAGTTATTTCAGGAATAATGAGGGTTTCAATTCTTTTTGGACATCTGTGTGGTTAGCTTTGTACGGTTTTACTGCATATGAATATATCTGCCGTATCTACGAGCACTATAAAAGAGAATACTCTTGAAACCGGCAAAACCATGGCTTGTAAGTAATACATCATGATTTTACTACACATTTTTAGTACTTTGCTTTTGTACATTTTCCATTATATTTTCGAGACGTAAAGTTCGTGATTGATGGTCGCTCTAATCTAAATGATGGGATTAATAATATGCTTCCGTTTAGAACATATTTATAATACCTATTATAAATTTTAACAAGCTATTTAAAAAAAAATTAATTCGAGTTGTTTATATTTAGAGTGAACCTTGGTGGTTTACGAGGGACGTACAGCATTTATTGTCTCTAGCATAGATCGCCTTGAATAAGTTTCTTTTAGCAATCACACTTGTTTTGGTATTTTATAGACAAGCGAACTGCCAAATTTGCTTATTTGGGCTTTAATGGTTTAAAAACTGTACAAACTGGAAGTTAGTAGTGATTTCCTAAAGATTTCAAAAAAAATGGAAAGAAATGAGCTGCAATCGCTCATTAAATATGTACATACAAAGGATATACGTCAAAAGATCGCAGTCTAAAGGTAGCGCGACAAAAGATCGCAGTCAAAATGTCGCAAGACAAATGATCCCATGCAAAAATAACAACATTACAATTACAGAAAAAAAATTCTACAGTATGGAAATAAAGTAACGGATAAATTCATTAATTTTGTTGATATTCATTTTTATGAAAAAATTTCGAAGGGGTGTAGCGATTTTGACCATAAGGAATATTTTCAGTTTCTTATGTACTTTGTTTTTCATGATATGACGCCATCGACTTTTTTTTAAATAACCTATATTTTTATTATTGATTTCGCTAGTACTTTTTATCCCGTTTCGAACGGTATAAAATTTTCTAGATGTTCCATTTGAAAAAAATCGAGAAAAATGGTCTTAAAATTTAAATATTAAAAACTAATGAAATGAGCAAAATAAATCTAGTTACCGGTGGATTAAACAAAATATATTAGTTACATGTCAGGGTTAAACAATTTGTAAATGTTATACCAAAATAAGAGTCGTTTCCTTTTTCTAAATTAGAATTTACCTTTAGCAAACTGTTTTATTAATAATAATGATACAATTAAGCGAGACACAGTCATCGTCATTATTAACTTTGAATGGAGTTGATAATAAATTTCTAGTTGTATTTTTCAGTTGTTTTTTTTTAATTTCAATAAAAACTAATGTGCCGTCAATGACTTTCCGTCAAACGTAGGTAAATAGATTTATTTTGCTCATTTCATTGGTTTTTCATATTCAAATTTTAAGACTATTTTTCTCGATTTTCTTCAAATGGAACATCTAGAAAATTGTATACCGTTCGAAACGGGATAAAAACTACTAGCGAAATCAATAATAAAAATTAAGGTTATTTAAAAAAAAGTCGATGACGTCATATCATGAAAAACAAAGTACATAAGAAACTGAAAATCAGCTGAAAATATTCCTTATGGTCAAAATCACTACACCCCTTCGAGATTTTTTCATAAAAATGAATATCAACAAAGTTAATGAATTTATCAGTTACTTTATTTCCATACTGTAGAAATGTTTTTCTCTAATTGTGATGTTGTTATTTTCGTATGCGATCTTTTGTCGCATGCGATCTTTTGTCGCGTGACCTTTTTTGACTGCGAACTTTTGACGTGATACCACATACAAAAGAAAGGATTCGTGCAGATTTGGTTGACGTGTTTGGGGATTCTGCTCTCTCCTAACAAGCAGTAAAAAATCGTCTCGGGAATCCAAATGTAGCTGAACAATCTGCGAACATGCAAAAGGCTATATTCTGCGTGTACTCAAGAAAACATTGATCGCGTAGATGATAATTAATATTGTGCAACATTAGTTATAAAACTTTATGACACTGCAAAGCGAAGAAGAAAATTGTCACACCGAATTCTCTTTCATCAGGATAACGTTTCGGTTCATAAGAGATGTTGGATTTGTAGTTATGAAGCATCCACCCTACTTCCCTGATCTAGCTCGTAGTGATTTTTATTTATTTTTAAACGTAAAAGCGTGTTTTCGGGGATTAAAATTGGAAAGGGATGGCTCTGCTATGGCAAAAATTTAGAAACTAGAAATTCTTATATGCTCGGGATGGCAGTTATCTTAAACGTAGGTGGAATAAATACATATTTTCATAATCATGGGACAGTGAGTACTATAGATCCCTCATATATAGTATGGATGCTAGTCAAAATTGTATCTCAGAACACATCAGTAAACAACTATACTGGCTTATTGAAACTAGAGCTTCAGCACGTAATCTCACATTTTGATAGGTGGTGCGGTGTATCCTATAAACCAGTGGGCGTTCGAAGTCAATTGTGTCTGTTGCATTTAAGAAAACTTGTTAAACATCAAGGTCGAGACAGCTAAAGTTCGTTCAACCCTTTTTCGGCAATAGAGACAAGACCGGGAGTCAGCTCCCTTTTTATACCAACGCAAGGACCAGTCACGCAACCAAAGCAATAAATCCCATCTTCGGGCCTGGTTATCCGACTTGACGGACTATGGGCCATTGTAAATCCAAAGTGGTAGGAGACAGCTAAGGATCAATAAAACCTTTCCGCTAACAGAGGAAGTTGCGGACCCAAATATATTCGAGACTATCTCCGGGAAAAAGGTGAGCAAAGAAACATTTACACAAGTCACAGGAAGCCGGTAATAAAATACCGTTGTACTTCGAAACCCTTGTGCACGACACAGCTGACAATAGGTATTGCCCTCGAAGAATTCCCCGAGATTCCTCCGCAGCAGGTGTTCTTTCAGGAACACCTTCTTTTTGAGAAGAAATAGTATTTAAAACCAGACAGCCTGGCGTCTCCACATTGCGTCTCCATACTCCGACTTGGCTTACTTTAAGCAAGACGAGGGCTTTTGGTCAGCTTCCAAAGACTATTTTACGAGTCAGATACCGGTGTTCGTGTATATAATTCTCTATCTTCATGTTCTACGAAGATTGTTCAATAGAAACATGTTTGGATCACGTAGGCGCGACTTGGTCATCTTGAAACAAGAATGGGGTTATTGAAATTGTTTATTAGCATACTAGTGAGGTGTCTGCCAAATTTCTTTGCGATTGCCTCTTTGTTGGCATTTTTATGGAGCTCGGAAATCGCGTTTACTGTAGAGAATCCGTCCAAAGATAATATGCATACTATTATTTAATTTTTAGCTGCTGAAGAACTTGGCGTGAACGTGACTCGTACCTTAATATTAAGAAATATTTGTTTAATTGTGTTGCTAGAAATTATACTACAGTCTCCAAATGCGTTTCTATTGAACAATCCTTTTACATATTAACGTATTTTTGTTACATGTATGTACGTATGTGTTAGCATTATTTGAACGATACGTGTTAATACCTGACATAACTGTAATAAATGAAAAATGTATATATTTTGTTCGATCCAGATCTGCTCTTTGTTTTGTTTTCCTCTTTTTAAAAACTCGGCGAAACGTACGAACTTTTCAGTATAATCTACCATACTTTTGAATAATTGCATTAGGAAGTACTTAAGGGTTTATAGTTATTTTATCGTGCAAAGTTATGATTATGGGGGCTGACGATCAAAGGTTGATAAAAAACAATAGGAGGAGGAAACAGCCAAACCAATGAAATGATAAGGTGGAAAGTTGCAAATTAACATCCAGAGCGTGATAAAAAAATATATTTTTATATGTATGTATGTATAATCATTAACCTCTTGTTACCTTAGCGGTGTAGAGGCTGGTGCTTTGTATTTAGATAAAAAATTACAAAATCAGTGCTGGATTTTTTTTTAAAAGGTTTCATCCACTAGTAGTTCATCGATCTCAAAATATGGCTTTCACCAATAGTTGTGATGCCGAATATCATCCAAATCGGTGTAATCGGTGAAAATTTGAACACGAATTTTCGATTTCTTTTTATGTTACAATGTATCTCGAGAAGCCACACGGTTAACGTAAGAAATATTGCTTGATTGAGTTGTAGCTCTTCTAAATGACCTAGGTATGCTTAAAGACCTTTTCGAAGTCTAAAGTGAACAGTTTAGGAAATACTGAGTTCTCTGTCTGATTTCCCGTTGGGTATTGATTTTGTCAGAACAAATATATTACTACCAGCTTTTCAGCCCACCACATAGGTGGACTTACACTAATTACAATAATTTCTGAATTTTTAAAATGAATTGTGTATAGAAAAGTTTCAGAAAAAAGAAAATGTTTTAACGTCTTTAATAAAGAAAGAGTGTTCAAAATTATGTACAAAATAGGTTAAAATATCTTAACATTGCTAATTATACTGAAGCAGTAAAAGGAAACTCTTATTAACGAGAATTAAATCAATTTGCACATTAAAAAAATAATGCAGCTGGTGGGATTCGAACTCATCTCCCAGGCGGAATCCGATTGCTAGTCAGACGCTTTAACCGATCGCCCAAGAACGCGCACCTATTGCATTTGCTTATGGTTACGTTATAAGGGACAAGGTGATGACACGGCCGATCGAGGACGAACTGCGCCCGATCGGTGCCGCTGAAAACGTGACAGACGGAGACACAACGTACGTTTATATATACGGTGTATAGGGTTGTATTTATTTTTAAGGTATAGTGCAGATTAAATGGGTAACAAGAAACATATTTTATCTATTAATTGAATTCAATACAGGGCGTCATCGAAAATGTGAAGATAATTTTTATGGGGGATAGCTTACATCAAAGTAAGAAGAATAGCTCGTATAAATAAAGGTCCAGAAAATGTGTTTTATAAGAGCTACAGCTCCGATAAGGTTAAATGGAGAAACACTGCGATGAGTTGATTACGCTCCTGAACTAGTTTTATATTCGTTTTTCTTGAAAACTAATGCTCTCAGCTAGTCTAAATAAGTGCACTTTATTTATGTAAAACGTCGAACCTTTTCGAATACCTAAGCAGAATTGACTAAAATTTTAATTGTGCCGAAAGTATAGCCGATACTCATATTTTAAGTGTAACACTGCATATATTGTTATAGTACGAACTTACTACACAAGCAATTAAGAAATCTTTTTAAATAATGTCGGTTTCAAAATTAATACCTTAGAACATAATTGCATGTTTACAGCTCTTGTATTACATGATGTAACTTATTTTAAAGCAATATTTAGATAATGGAAATACATAGCTAAAGCACATGTTTCTGTTAAATAAATACAGAAAATCAAATAGATTTGATGCAACCCAGAAGACCACAATATTGATTTCAACTTTGTGGTACTCACCAGATTTATAAAATTGGTACTGCTTGCC
This sequence comes from Agriotes lineatus, assembly GCA_940337035.1. Classification (NCBI taxonomy): domain Eukaryota; kingdom Metazoa; phylum Arthropoda; class Insecta; order Coleoptera; family Elateridae; genus Agriotes; species Agriotes lineatus. The sequence goes on from CALNHX010011339.1 coordinate 21,708, forward strand.
TGATATAAAGATATATTTATTACTTGTAATTTTTTAGATTTTAATCTTTAGAATTGAGAATTTAAGGTTTCTCTTTGGATTGCATTAATTATGTTTTTCTTCCTCCTTTTAGTTTGTTCTAATTTATTATGTTGTTATGTGTAGTGTATAATATGTATAGTTCAAAAATGACAATGCATTATTTATTTATAGCATACAAATTTAATCAGCTTCGCTCCTACTGCTTACACTTCGGTTTTATGTGATCTTGAACTAATGAATTAATGTGTTTACAGGGTGTGCCGACTTTTAAATCATTGTCTGATTAAACAGAATATTTAGTGTGATCACGCAGCAGGAACATTACTCAAGTCAAAATTTCCTAATTATTTCCGGGTTGTTGATCACTAAATGTCGGATAGCTTGCAATTTTTCTATGGTCCATCCAAACAAATTAAGGAGAAGATAAATAGCTAGGTGGGTAAAAGTTCGCTAATTAGAAATGGCATTAGAAAGGAATGTAACATTTCAAAATTCTTTTTTGATTCAAGCTGCATTTCTGCATCGTTCTTGATCTCATCTCTAATTAACCTCGTTACATAGTAGTTTATGGATGAAATTATTGTTCGTATTTTATTTTATTTTCTGGCCTTATGAAAGTCCCTCTTTGGCAATTATGAGTTGTTTCAGAAATTTTATTTAATTAAGTAGGGTAAATAAAAGAATTCGTTCCGAATTAAGCTAGCATTTTAGAATATGTAATCCAGCAGCTGTTAATAGCCATGCAGTAATTTATTTTGCGCGAACCGTTTTGACTTTGCAAACTAGCATTTTCCAAACAAAGTATAAAAACTGCAAGCTCAGAAGTTATGTATATAGAAAATGTAAAACTGTTTTCATTGCATTTAGTGCGCGCTAAAGCACCTGCGCTTGTATAAAAGATTCTCCTTGGAGGACACTAAAGTGTCCCAAGTTTCCGTAAATTATTTAAAGCCCATTAAAAGTTGCAATAATTTCTGTGCATAATGGTTTGCTACTGATGCGCTCGTTTCGAGTGGTGAACTTTCCACACTTGGAAGCCACCTGTGTTTATGGAAAACTCATACCGATACACATTTTATGTGTATGCAATTTATACGACCTCCAAACTTATATTTTTCATGGAGGTTTATAGGTGCTTATTTTTGTACAAATTGGTGAAAGTATTCATTATGTATTTTGAATTAGTATGCTAAAAGTAAGTACTGCAGTTGAAGCTGCAATTTAATAAGTTTTCCGTTGATTGAGAAAATATGATTTTTAAGTATAATACTTTATTGTTATTGATATTGTTTATTGTTTATTTCCTAAACCGAGACGTTTTTCTTACAGTGAAAACCTTGGACACACATTTATACAACCATAAAAAGTTCTAATTAACAATTTCACAGGTATTATTGGCATGAAGCCAACTTTTGCACCCATGCATAGAACAGATTTGTGCATTGATGTATCGCGATTGCTTTAAATACAGCAATTTCGAGCCTTGATTTTCTTCAGTAATTATATCAATTACTATATGTAGCAGGTAATATAATGGCCCTGTTTACGTAAGGGAGTCACTAAATATAAAATAAAAATGTAAAAGTTTGAACAAATTATAGTTATGACAAAAGTAATAAAGGTTACGTTTTGAACTGTAATTTTTTATATAGTTATTTATTTTCACTTTTATAAACTAGAAAACGTTTTTTTCATGTCAGTATAGACACGAATGTAAACGATTAAAGTGATTACACTTGGAACAAGTTTTTGAGGACTCATTCATCGTTTGCTGTAATGAATTCCAGATGGCGAAGAAACAAATGGGGCACATGTAATAAAAAGCTACACTTCCTCTCCTTTCTTAACTGATGTATCGCGTTAATTCACTGTTAGTACATCTTACTTATTGCAGTTATTAAAATTATTAATTATATTCAAGTTGATTTTATGAAAATGTTTTGAATATTAGAAGAGCAACGTGTATGTGCTCATAAATTTCAAAATAAGTTGCTATATATAGTTTTGATTGAAAGTTTGGCTTATATTTTTGCTTCGAACTTTATTACAGTTTGTATTATATTTTTTGTATTCAACATTAAATATGATTGCGTATTATAACCCCAACTATTAATTTTTCTATGCACGGGGTGCAATCGGACTGGCAATTTTAAAATTATGCAGATTTATTAATGTTGTAAAAAGCTGATTAGCAATTTAATTTTGCAATTTTGCATTTAAAAAATGTTTTAGAGAACTTTTACAAAACTTCACGGTGTGATTGTCACTTACAGTATTCCTAGTGTACTGAATATGACTGATATTTATACATAATAATTATCAAAAGTATATGCAACTACTGGAAGTTATGATTTAAAAAAAATAATTAAATGTATCTATATTAGTCAGAGATCAACTATAGAATTTTAAAATTGTTATACATTGGTGCATGTAAATTCCAATAAGTTTAATAGCTTTTTTTAATCATTTTATCAGTTTATTTAGTATTTAAGTAAGCAGTGTAAGTAATCAATCGCAACAGAAGTAGCAACACTCTTGTTCGAACATCGCAGAACAAAATGTGCCTTCATTTCGACTGTGTTCGATAAGACTCTTCTCAGTAATTTAGAAATTCGAATTATTACTGTATATATACTTTGACATTATTCATGGTAAGCAACGAACATTCTTTAATCAGCGAGCTTCCTTCAACAAATTAAATACAAACAGATAGAGATTACTTAATCAGTAGTGATAATTAATTCTCTGCTGTTTGATTGCGATTGACATTTATTTAAACCCAATTCAGCGCCGGGGGCGGAAATTTGTGATATGTAATATAAAAATATTATTTTAATTTTACCTTATTAACATTTTTTTAAAATACATTTTAGTAACGATACAACAAAGGCAATAGCAGTTACCTACAGACGTTACAATTGTCTGGTGTTGGACGTCGCCTGTTATCAGAGAGCGGCATTTTTTCACCAGCTTATTTCACTAGATTTAGTTACAAACAGTACAAACGCGGCAGCTTTTTCCAGAAAACTGGCGGTTTTCTCTTCAATAGGTTTAGGTTGTACTATTAAGAAGTAGAATTAAATTTAGAAATTACGTGTAATAATAAAATAATCATCAACAAAAAACATCAAATCATATCGTATACAGCTGGTAAATACCCGTTAGTTCGTGGGTAATAGAACAGTAGAGTGGTCGTGGTTCAAATACAAAATAAAGGACTAATTGTTATAATTACAATATTTATGAGAGGGTTTCAAGTTCTGTCAAAGGACTTAAAATACCTCGATAGAGCCACTCGAGGTGGTTATGGTGATCATTTAAGAACACAAAATGCACCAAGAAAATAAAACCATACATACAGGGTGTTTTGGAAATGAGTGCAAATATTTTAACCCGTAATACCGGGTGGCCATAAATATCTGAGATCCCGGTAGCCATGGAATTAGCTACTTATAAATGTTGGTTAGCATTATACATATTTCAATTATAATAAGTATTGGTATGAAATGTAATAAAATGCAAATAAGAGGAGGGGAATGTGCCCCAGATTCTGCAGTTTAGCCGACGACTCGATTATAAGAACCTCCCGTTCTAACTTCAATACTTATTGCAATCTGTAATAATTTTTGACAGATAGGAATTTTAGTTCTAATGACATTAATGACATTTAGTGTATAGTTGGATTCATCACTTTAATAAAGCGGTGTTGATTCCAAAGGTAATGTGATATCAGATATTTATGGCCACCCGGTAGAACTCGCTAAACTGAACAACTTCTCTATTTCTCTAAATTCAAAACAATTTTACTCTAAAATGCATACCCGCTTATGGAATAATATTTTAATTTAATGGCGCAAAACACTAAAAACATTTCTTTAATATGCAAACCAACAAAAACTGCATAGGTACTGATAAAACCTTTAGTTCACATCTGGTCACCAAAGTACTTTATCAATTGAGGTAGGTAAGTTATTGACCGCATGTTTTTTGTGCAAGAACTTTGCAGTTTTAATATTTGCTTACCAAGCGGCTCGTCAAATTTAGGGGAGATAAATGATTGAGAAAATATACGATTAAATGAAAACACGATAAATGGAAAAGTTGTTCATTTTGGTGAGCTCTATCACTGGTTAAAATATTTGCACTTATTACCATAACACCCTGTATATATCTCATAAAATATTAAATCAGGTGCGTACAGACGCATGTAAAATAGTAAAATATTTTAGTTAAAGTTACGCAGCAATCTGACAAATTGAAAATACAACGCAAGTTTGTAATAGTAAAATCACAACTATACAACGTTAAGTAATAATTTTAGCCCACGTAACACACAACCTTAAATACTGTAGTCTTCTCTAAAAAGCAGCGCACCAAGTTGGATCAACAACTACAAACTTCACCAACCGTGAGAAGTTGCGGGTGGTTCTGTGCTCAGAATAAATCCATAAATAAGACGAAAAAGTAGGTCTTCACCTCTATGCCATGAAATTGACTCACCCCTTCGTTAGTGTTCGGGCTTATAAGTGAAATTTGTAAACGACAAATGTTCATTTTATGATGTAGGATATGTCCCTCAAGACAGCAATCACAAATGCATCGTCAACACCAAAAAGGCTACCTGCCTCTAGCACATTTTCTTTAAAAAACTCTATATCGTTTGCTCTACAACTGCTTGTCAACCATCACCTAGTATTTGTTTTTAGGCAACAAGAAGCTAGGGAAACGAAAGACTCCAAAAATAACCATTAGCGTCAAAATTTCCTAACAATTTGTAATGTTAACAGAATATCCTTAGATATAAATTTATTAGTATTGTCATTAAGCAAGGCTGCATAACGAGAAGGCGCAAAAACATCCAGGAATAATATTAATGACGTTGCATATTTATTACCGAATTCGCCGAGAATAATAAACATATAATATGCAATTTTAATATCCAAAAATACTTTCTGTTAAATGTTCACCATTGATCCCTAAGCAGAGCCGAAGTCATTTTAGAAATTTTCCAATACTCTACAGAGTAGATCTTCCGAAATTCAGTTCTAGAGTGGTGTGAGGGCGTCTGTCAGATATTCCTGCTCACAGAGAGAAACCTTGAACTGTTAGGTGGAAAGATCTTGGGGGACAATTGATGTTATAAAACTTCGATATTAATCTGTTTGAGAACATTTCCATCAATACATCGATAGCTCGTTGCTCGGTTTCAACCCTTCCTTATTTCGTTGTTTTCATCAAGGAAGTATGGTCCTACGACCCTAAATGAAGAAATGCTATGCCATAGGGTAAGTTTGTGTATACATAAAGGTTTGTTATGAAATAATTAAGACTTTTTCTTCGCCCAGTAGCGAAAATTCTGTTTAAGTAGTAAGGCCCAAAATTTGCAGGCGTGACCTTACTAGAACCAGAACCGAAGGGACCTTTTGTCATTGGATTATGTGTCGGTATCTTAGGTGCTGTAGGTAACATTTTTATTAAACATACGCAAGTTCATCAAGTGAAGAATTCATCCAACTGTGATTAAATATAACTTTTGTGCGCAGGTTATAGCGATGTTTCCTCATCATTTACCGCTGTGAATAAGTGGGCAAAACAATATTGTCTAATTATACAGAATCGATGAACACGATACCCGACAAAGAAGGGCATCGAAAGCAGTGAAATAAGAGGTACTGGAAAACAGGTCGTTACCGACGAAACTATTATCATTGTTAATTAAATACAGAGGGATAGACCAAGTCTTGCATCAGCTTTGAATAGATTCAAAACCCTCTTGTAGCGTATTGTAGTTCTTCTTCTTCTTCCTTTTAATATAGGCTCAGAGCCTGTTATTTCCACACACTGAGTGCGGTTTTATAAGCCATGGCCGGGACAGGTGGCTAGTCTAACCCATTTCAATTAAGGAAGAATACCTTAACAGGTGTCACGATCATCAAGGCGTTCGTATTGTAGTTGATGATAAGATATCCAACTGTAGTTGTCATCGGTATAGAAGGCAACTGGATTTAATAACGTGCTGATGCATAGAGAAGAAACAATGTTGGTCCAAGAACAGAACCCTGAGCTACACCGGAGACTACATCGTGCTACGTTGAAAATTCGGATCCAATTTTAACTTTAACTTACTACAGGATATAGGGACCGAAATCCAGGATAGAGGTTTTCCCCGAATGCCAAAGTGTTCGAGTTTTAGAAGAAGTTCAGTTTTTGGGACTTTCTAAAAAGCTTTTGGAAGTATGGGTTTTTTACTATCCAAAGCCAGAATATACTCGTTGAGGCGTGAGAACGGACAATTAATTGCGAGGGGTGGATTTAAAAAAACAACAGTGCTACTTCTTTCGGCAGTTCAAACGGAACAGAGTGTGTATATTATGGTGCATGTTTATCCCTCTGCAAAGACTGGAATAAGGAAATTATCGATTTCATTGTTAACGGGGATGAAACCTTCGCTAACTCCGACGAAGACAAATGTGGCGAAATCCCTAAAAAGCGTATCACTATTATTTTTAGGGATTCCTAAAAAATTTTATGATTTAAAAAATGCAACATTTTTGTGAGGGAATAATATTATGCGTCTTTGATGGAGCAATTTCAGAAATAACGCAATAAGTTTTTTTAAGACTCTGCTTCTGCATGATTACGCACCTGGCCATTCATAGATGTTGCTTCAAAGAATTAAATCACTCTCTACAGCTCTGGTTTGATCCCAAGCGATTAGTATTTATTTATAAACTTGAAAATTTTCGAAGAGAAAACATTTCAAGCTGATGATGAGGTAGGGTCTGTAGTTTTATCTCATTTTGAAAGCAACATTTCAAGCAATTTTTAAGGATAGTGATTTTTTTTATAATTGGGTGAAAGAAGTACATGAAAATACTGGAAGATTATGTTAAAAATAAAAATATGAATGTTATTATCTCTCTTGTGGATAATGGTTCGGCCGGATCCGACTACGTCAACAAAGAAAATAATGTATTTTCAAAGTTTCCTAAACTACACAGAAGTTGCTTAGAGAAATGTATATGAATTGCACATCAGCATCATTTTATTTTATATGCAGGTGTAAATAGCTTCGTAGTCTTGTTGTGGAAATTTGTAGTGCTTTTGAATACATTCTTGACGATCACAATAGACGAATTCGATGTTTTCTGGTGGTCGAACTGTACACTTTTCTTCACTGAAATTCGATGTCATACTGTTTCTTGAAAATCTTTTCTATGGTGCTTTTTGTTGGAATCTGTTCATGGCCTGCTACGTTGAATTCACGTTTTTACTGCAAAAGCCCTCTGATCAATCAAAAATTTGTATTTTTTTGACAAAATTACATCTGTTGATCTACAACTACACAACAAAATGACAACTAGTTGAACCTCCAATTTCCAATGCCATCTTGTCTAAATATATCGTAGTTATTCTTTGCTGAACCCAGTATTTATGCAAATGCAGCTTAAACTTTTTCGTCAAGTACCAATGTGCATACAAGTTAATTTCACTCAAATACCGTCACGGTTTTCATGATACTGACCAGTAACTATCTGTACGGTTCTATTATTAGCCTCGCATGCTAAGTCGCAATTGCTCTCGCACACCCCGAGTTTTATTTTTATACAAACAAAGAGGTGTTGTGCTAATATGCTTGGTATTACAACACTACTTCCATTCAGAGCTGGACGAAGAGTGTACATTTGGAGCACATATGCATGGAATTTCTTGCTGGGGACCTTTTGTTGTATTTCCGCCAGCAGTGCGTGTGTGGCTCATTTTGTCGAATACACTCGTTACAATGTGTACATACAAATATGTAATATAGCGCACGCACTGTGTAATTCCAGTCTAGACTGTTTTTTCTCGGAGTTTTCGGCCAACAAGCCAGTTGCTCGTGTCATTACTGATCGAACCAGCGACGTGATACACGATTTTCTTCTTGCAGCGAAAAGTTTTCACGTTCAGAGCGCCAAATGCTCGGCGGTGTTTTTCAGGACGCAGCAACTTCCTGGAGTTAATTGCCGGCGTTTAACTCAGACGTCACATGTCGCTTCTAATTTTCGGGCATATTTTGTTACTGCAGAGGTGCGGCGGTTTACATAAATTACAGGGAGGTTTTAGTAAACGTAATGGGCTTAAGTTTAAGCACCGGGACGCACCGTGCAGAGGGAACTTAAATCGGGAGAACAAGTTTAATATAACTGTAAAATTAAATCAGTTCGGCCCAGACGGGATGTCGCTGAACTGAATGAGATGTGAGTCGCTGCACTTGTTGTTTTCCTAAAGTGTTTTTCTCCGAGGGATGCCCGAATAATGAATAATAATGATATTTGGTTGCTACATTTCCAGTCTTGTTTATCAATGCAATGTAAATATTTGGCGCAATTCAATTGGAAACGTCTATACCTACAAATGAAAGATAAGGAAAAAATAGCTGCAATTTAAAAGAAAATACTGACTATAATTCAAGGGGGCGTTGAAAAAGTCACCGCAAGTGTTTTATTTTAATGAACTGCCATGAATATGTATAAAAAAATCTGTGTTGATAAACTCTCCCCCTATTTGTAAAAACATAATTTGCATAAAATGTGCGTAATAATTTGTCAACTTAAACGATGAATTTATAACACTTGCATGATCTGATAACAGGGAATATGTGCTATGCGTGTGTAATGTGCAAAAATACAGTCGGATCTAGTATACGTTATTTAGTTATTAAAAAGGCACTCTCACACTCCTGCTGGTGTTTTCAATTTTGTGAGAGATCGAAAAACAAGGAAAAAGTACCAATAGTGCAAATATAGTCAGATAAATAAAAAAAAATCCTGCTATATGTAGAATAATTAAGTTTGTGCGGTAAAGCAAGATAAGCAATTTCTATTTTTCTTCTTATGTTAATATTCGATCCAAAGAATGTTTATACATATCTATATTTGATTGTCTCTGACAAAGGGTTTCCAGACGTCCAACTTTCTTTAGGATAGTCCTAAAATTGCAAGTACTTGTCCTTCGTCCAGTATTTAGGCTTGAGTTCCCTAAATTTTATTGCAAGCACACCTAATTGGCAACGGTATTATATATGAGCTGACAGATAGAAAGAACATTCAAAAAAATTGATCAGCTGAAAATACGAACAATTTATACCGATGAGGCCAAAATTACACAGATTGATGGTCGATAATGTGAACGAGAATACAATTTTTCAACGACCGGGAGTAGAAGTCGGTTTCTATAGCATCAAAATTGTGACAGAAGTAAAACATTTACTCCCTAGAGACTAAATAAGACAACAATTACCCTAGGGAGTTTTTAATATGAGCTCTTGTCATAATGACTTACAGTGCCACCAACTTTAAAATTTACCATAAGCTACTAATTTTAAAAGAATTGTAACTAAAATGTCAATAAATGACGTTTAAAAAAACGGGGTTTTCGTTTTAAATCTTCCTGCAACGTGGAAAAAAATAGTAGTATATGCACTTCAGCAAAATAACGCATTGCTCTCCCTCATTGCATAATCTACTATTATGAGCTTTATATGCGTTACACAGAAATAGGTTAATATGGATTAACATCTAGTATCTGCCTGAATTCTAAGATACTAGATTTTAAATCATACATCTCTATTTCTGTCTAACTTATACAAAGTCCATAAACTATATTCTAGCTCATGTTTAGCTTATTCACGACCAATCTGTATATCAGCAATGAGATAACATGAACAAGAAAATAGAATGCATTGCTTGAGTAACAAAGAGATAAGCATAGAAGCAACTATTTGAGTAGGCTTGACGCTTATTTTAATTATGACATCTGTCAATTAAAGATGATTACTAAAATAATGTTTTGTATCGTCATCTCTTTCTTACTCAAGTATTTTATTTTGTTGTTTATGTTATCTCATTGCTGTTATAAGGGATGTTCATTTGACTTTGTGGTCTAGTTAACTTTTAAATTGTTGGTCGTGTCGTACGTTACATCAGATAATTGGACACATAACCTCATATTTAATTCAAGATTTGTTTCAAATAATACACAAATTATTGGTAATGGAAGGTTATTAGTCGTATTATAACAAAAGTAACTTAACGTCAAAAATTTGCTCATTGCTGTTGCTAGTAAAAGAGGTTGCAAAAAGCAGTTACGTGTTATGATAATATTATGACAGTTAAAAATGTGCGTGAAAAATACGCTACGACGTACATGAACAACGATCGCATCTAACTAGACCACAAATTAAAATGAACACCTGTTATATAATTATGGTCCCATCGGTATAAGATCTTAACATTTATTAAAACGAATATAATCTACACATGCCGATTGAAAATACTAAGATACTGGCGTTTAGGGTTTCAGAACACTTAAAAGAAAAATTGATGACAAACCGATTGAGTAGACAATAGTTATTTAGACCTATTTTGTATAGAATTTTATTTGCCTTCATTTTAGTCAAGTGCATTGGTCAGTTCTGGTAACTAAGGAAACGTCTATTTAAAATCGTGCATTCCTAAATTAAAAGCAATGCCACTTTTTTCGCTGAGTGAGAAAAAGTGGCACTTCACACACCGAAATTAATTTCAACAAGCTTATTTTTTTAAATGAAATTTTAAAAATAATATTTATCGCAGTTCATTTGGTAATGTACATGTTTACATTCAAAATCGTTTAGAAATGTGTTACTTTTCTGCATTAACAACACTCTTTTGCATAGCAACCGCGATTCGTTTTACGTTTGGCAGTACTGAAGTGTATTGTTGGTAGCACTGTAAGTTTTGAAGTTAGCAGGTTAGGTTTTCGTCAGTTTTGACACAGACTGACGCAAAACCCAACCTGCTAACTTCGAATTTGACATAGACTTACAGTGTCACCAACAATACACTTCAGTACTGCCAAAATCATAACATCAACTGGAGCTGCTTGTTGTGCTTTAGTACATAATACATAGAAACGAGTTCTGTTCAGCTGGGTAATGTTTTCACATTTAGTGTCACTTTTATGTAGAAATTTAATATTTTACATTTCTTATGAAATGCGATAAAATAGTATACCCAACACGTTAGAAAAGTGGGTTTTACTGATTTCGTATGGTCGCTTAAGTACCCGATACCGCTCGTACTCAAACCAGCCATACTTATTC
>CALNHX010011340.1:0-32851 GCA_940337035.1 Agriotes lineatus
ATTCGGTTTGCGGAAAGTTCATTCCCCACATTTCGTTCCCCACATTTCGTACCCCACATTTCGTTCCCGGGAAATTTCGTCTCTCCACATCTCGTACCCGGAAACTTCGTTCCCAAGCGAGCTCAATTTGTTTTCTAGATTACCGGGCGTTGAAAAACGAGTGCAGTGATCGGAATGCAGGATATTTTAATTAATTTATTTATTATAACAAACTTATAAGAACAGTATGTCTTCGGATTGAGTTTACAAGAGGGAATTATTTTTTTTTATTTTTACATAAAAATGTTAAGGAATTAAAATACCTGCTTGGTTTGTAAAGAATTTTAAGAATTTTCAAAAACAAGTCAGCCTTGACAGTTAAGCAAACACAATTTTCTTTTCAGGTAAACTACCCTTTTTGTTCATGATATGGCAAAATATTACTAAGAAAAATTGTTCAGAATGAGAAATTATGGCCTTATAAGGAAGATACTTAGTTTAAACCGTCATTTTTAATAAATAAAATTTATTTTGTTTTTATGTTTATTATAATAAATAAATTAATTAAAATATATTTCATTATCTAACTGTATTCCAATCGCTGCACTCGTTTTTTAACACCCTGTAATCTAGGAGACAAATTGAGCTTGCTCGGGAACGAAGTTTCCGGGTACGAGATGTGGGGAGACGAAATTTCCCGGGAACGAAATGTGGGGTACGAAATGTGGGGAACGAAATGTGGGGAACGAACTTTCTGTATCCCCGTTTATTCTTTTCATCCATTGCTTCAAGCAAGGAAAGATGATTCATTACTTGTTCTTGGCTTACTCTTTGCTTCGTTATAAAGTTTTTCAATAATCTAGATCTTTATATATTATTCCTCTTCATTCCTTTGGACTCTCTTTTCATAAATTTTACCTGGGACACTGATTAAAGATAGCTTTCTGTAGTATTTCTTTTTCTTGGGATCTCCTTTTTACGTGCGGCAAGCGCTTATTTAGGCTTCACGAGGAGGATCCGAAAGTATAGTAGGCCATTTGCTCCATAGCTCTTTTGATCATGGCCATTTCATGGCGGTAGTGGGCGGATTTGCTCGCGGAAACTTGCTTTTCGTATATATGCCGTCGAACGAGCTAGGTCGCTGCGCTGATTTCGTCCTTTACGTTCTCCCATGTGCTGAGTTGGGACCTGCACACATCTTTTAGATAGATTTGGAGACAAAATGCGGATTTTAAGAAATGTTTTCTACATACTTTGAGACGGATCTGCGTGCATCAGGCTCCTGATAACTTCGATTCGAGACTCAAACAATATGGAGTAAGTTCTTGCCTTCGTGATCAGTTCCATTAGTCCAGTCAACGAAGCCAAAAAAATGCTGTTTGGTGGAAATAAATCGTGTAGTCCCAGATTTTGGTATTATTGTAGTGGATACCTTCCTGAACAACATACCAAAAGTCCTAAGTTGTGGGGTGTGAGCGTTGGGGGGGGAGGGGGTTCAAAGGTCCGTTTTTTACGTTTTTTGTAAATATCTCGGAAACCGTGATTTATAGCAGAAAAACATTCATTATAAAAATTAAATAACATAAAATTTCTTATAAAAAATGTTGTTTTTTATTTTTTCTGTAAGATAAATATTAAGCGAGTTATGGGGGAGAACGGGTTTTAAAATTCTCAAAAACGCGTTTTATGTAAATAACATCAACTTTTAATGTTGGACAAAACTTTGAAAACTCAATATTAAATGTATAAAGTTCGTATACGTGCTGACAGCTAGCTGTATTAATGGACTTACTAGCCGTACAACACACTATGTCGAAAGCTTTTGACCGGACAAAGATAAATAAATGGTTCTATGATCATCCTCCCTTTCCAGAAATGAATTCTCTCTTGTCTCTGTCGACAGGTGTCATTGGAAACAAAACGATCAACAGTTACCAAGCCCTAGAGCTTGGAACAAAAACCACGCAAATCTTGGTTGGTCATAGCTTTTCAGATATAAAACAGTCTAAGAAAATTGTAATGTTGTCATTGGCTAGTATGAGCAGTTCTATAAAAGTGTTTGTAGAACAAGTGACAGTTGGCCCCCTCACAATTTTCAAGGAATTGGCATTGCAAGGAAGAGCGATAAGGGAATCGAAGAGCTCATGCAATATGAATTGTCACCATTTCCCTATTTTCAACGAAGGGGGTATGAGGAAAGGGCAGAAGTATTCTCTATATGATGCTTTTCCTAAGGATAACCAGACAGCCCATGATCTAACACAGAGCACAAATATAGTTGATGGCGGATTCCTCCTACACCGTGTAAAATGGAACGTTGGCACGAAGGTTTCCTCCATCTGCGATCAGTACATAGTCTATGTACAGAGACACTAGGGCAATAACTGCAGGGTTGTCTATGATAGATATGGGGATGCCAATAGTACAAAACGGGCTGAGCAGAAGCAAAGAGGCCTTACAATAACTTCTGTGGAAATTAATTTCAGCGAAACTATGAACATCGATGTTCGGCAAGAACATTTTCTTTCCAATGAAAAAAATAAAGCCAGGCTTATTGAGTTGCTTAAGAAAGAAATAATATTGAAAGGAATAGAAACAGTAGTAGCTGTAGGGGATGCTGATAGCACTATTGTAAGATGTGGATTGAACAAAGCTACTTTACACCCTACTTACTGTAACAATAGTAGGGGAAGATGTGGACCTGATTGTTCTACTCCTGGCTTTTGCAGCACCAGAAAGAAACATATTCTTCTTGAAGCCTGGCAGGGGCAAGGTTGAATCAAAACTCTACTCCACAAATAAACTCCAACAGCTTGTTTTTGCTGACAATATCCTACTTCTCCACTCTTTTAGTGGATGCGATACAACCTCGGCCATTTATAAGAAGGGCAGAGGAAGTATGGTGAAGCTGTTCAGCAAAATTCCCAGTAAAATGAAAAACATATATGACATTTTCAAAAATCCATCATCAACACCAGAAATGGTCGCACAAGCTGGTGAGAAAATATTTTTAGAAACGTACTAGACAAAAAATAAAACAGACTTGAATAAATTGTGATTCAAAGCCTTTTTAAGAATGCCAACTAAGGCAAAAGTGGACCTAGCCTCTCTACCACCAACCAAAGCATCAGCAAAACAACACTCTTTCAGAGTTTATTTACAGGTAAAGTAACTTATTAAGTTTATTATGTAGTAAAATCCTCTTAAAATATATTACTGCTGTTTAAAGTTTAAGAATAACTATCTCGTACAAAAATTGACTCAATGTTATGACAGAATAAGGCACATAGGATTAAAATTAATATTATACAAACAATATATATTTTATGTCAATATTATGATTTCGATTTTCCAGATCCAGCAATGGCTGAACAATTCAACCATACAACCGACTGATTGGGGATGGAACAAAGGGGAAGATGGCACTTTAATCCCACTCATCCGGTCGCTCCAGAGGCCATTTTAAATAATATTTGTTGCCAATGTTCAACTGGTTGTGGAAGTCGTTGCGGGTGCAGGAAAGCTGGGATGAAGTGTTCAATGGGATGTGTCACTTGTCGCGGTTCTTGTACAAATTGTGCTCCAGTGGAAGACTTAACAGAACATTTTTATAGCAATCCCAGTGTTGATGATATTGATTTATAATATTCAGAATATTGAAAATTAAATATTCTAACATAAAGTTTAAGACTTATAATTCGCCTATTACACCATAATTATAAGAGTTAAGAATAAGGTTGGTGTTTTCAATAAGTGTTGCTCGTAGGACAAGATTAGTAAAACTTCAAACTTTTGAAAATTCATTGATCTATGACCTTCAGCTGCACGTGCCCGTATAATGTCGAAAAATTTTAACATTTTGTGTTGTAGGGCTAATAATTACTTAAGTACAGCTAGCTGCCTGCATGCATGTGAGCTTTATACATTTAATATTGAGTTTTCAAAGTTTTTTCCAACATTAAATGTTGATGATATTTATATAAAACGGATTTTTGAGAATTTTAAAAACCCGTTCTCCCCCATAACTCGCTTAATATTTATCTTAGCGAAAAAATTGAAAGGATATTTTTATAGGAAATTTTACGTTCTTTAATTTTTATAATAAATGTTTTTCTGCTAGATGTCATGGTTTCCAAGATATTTACAAAAAACATGAAAAACGAACCTTTGAACACCCCTCTCCCCCAACGCTCACACCCCACCGCTCAGGACTTTTAGTATGTTATTTAGGAAGGTATCCACTACAACTGTACAAAAATCTGAAACTACACGATTTATTTCCGCGTATTTTGCTTCGTTGACTGGACTACATGTTTCGGGGTTCTTCATTCTCATTAGGATGGTGTTTCTATTAGCTGCACACAGGTACGCACGTACGCTGGTAAGGGGCATTACGTCATCCAACCTTGTTTGAACGTTGTCACGCGAAGTTAACTTCATTTTCCTAGCACCTCGTGGTCGCTGTTTTCAAGATTAGCAGGCGATGTTGTACATCCAAGGCTGCTGTCGGCCTTGATGAAACGCCCAGGGAGACCGAGAGTTGTTGCCGTCTAGTGTAACGGAGCGCTATCTGGTATTTTGGTGTGAGCGGCTGCCGTGCTTTCGAGCTGGAGTCCCCCAAACCTTTGACAGAGGAAAAATTGGTAATAATAGTGGCATTTGGGTGACTAGCTGTGTTTGCTAGCAATACCGGCTGGAGTTTCTCAGGCTTAGCCGAATTTTACTTTGGATTCGATCCTGTGATTAGTGGATCTTGGATGCATTGTTTTGTCGGTGTTTAGCCTCGTCAGGGAACATTTTTCAAGTCTCTTTGAAGCTGTTATTTTGCTCCCAAGCTTAACGTAGTAACGATATTCAGCCCCTGCCTGCCCCTGCTTTTAGTTGTCATGCATATAAGTTTGTACTGTTATGTTACACATACATGTTGATTATGATTTTAATGATCTGTGATACCTAGACGATCAAGGTTACCCACTTTTGAGCCATTGTGATTGTGGTGCACCCAGTATATTTACCAATTGTAATATACTATAATTTTGACTAGCCAATATGTTACTGTAAATTAGCCGACTGGGCCTGATTTCTTTATTGTTAATTAAATTTTGTGTTAATTAATTGACTCTCTCTTGATTTGCCCAGCTTTTACTATGTTGCACTTATTTATTTAATTTTAATAAATGACCCTAATCTCAATGGGTCTCTACATTCTGCCATATTATTATTTCAATTTGTAAAATTATTTACTAATATATTGTATTTGACATAAATTGTTCTGGTTATTATTAAAAGCGATAGTTTCTACACAGCTTATTTTACTACTGGGATCACTTTAATGCGAGATTTTTTAATTGATGAAAAAAACTGAAAGTTGTTACGGTATTAAAACAACTTTACGACACCCACCCAAGGTGAGCATCGCACCACGGAATCAGTCCTGGAAAACTGGCACACTTGCCCTGAGATTTGCTAAAAACAGGCTAAAGGCCACGGCTGGAACGCTCAGGGAGTCGGGCGTGAGTCACACGATACGTTCTGGGCAAGCGTGTTGAGGCATATATATAGGGTACGTCAAAATTATGAGGGCGCCACCAAGCCTGTCTTAACCCGAATAACCGGGCCTGGGCGGTTAGACGGGGGCGAAGTATTCAAGACACTCCGTCGATAGGGGTACTCGTGAATTATAAACTCACACAACGATTTCGTGATGGCAAAAATACTTAGATCATGAAGGGGGCTTTTTCAGCCACGGCAATGTCACCACCAAGCCTACCTGCACGCTCTGATCTCACTGGCTCCACCGTACATTCATCTCCTCAATGATGGCCGCACACTGAAACAGAACATGCACAAAGCGACCAAGAATAAAGCGTCTCTTAATTAGATAAGCGTCTATTGGTCCAGTCTTACATTGGGGCAGCAAAGCGTGCCGCAAACATTGCGTTAATTCTTATAAATAAGCATCAGCTAATGGGCGCACTACGGTTACTAAACAACACCCATAACTGTACAAAATCAAAAGCAGTTTGACATATGAGTCCCACAAAGGGAACGTTTGTTCATAAAAATGCTCACATGATAATTTGGGCAAACACAGCAAAGCCCAAGTGAGGGAAGTGATTAGATCAAAAATGAGCGAGCGACGCCACTTCGCGACAACAATTTAAGATGCGAAGGGTACGTTTTTAACGGTGCACAAGATTTCACAGTTATTCACATGATTAAGCGCACAGCTCGCGCACGAGAAGTTAGTATGATTCAATGGTTACAAATACCTTAATTTTATTGGTGACGATCCAAGAGATCAGCATGCGATCCAGCTTGCGGGAAACAGGTTGCCTGTGGCAATTCATTCGCCGCTAAAACGGCCGACGTGTGAATGGTCTGGATGCGCCCAAAATGGCGACAAAGGCTGGCGCTTCAACAAACGCCGCTACGACGGGCAAACTAGCCCAAGTGATGTCCTACCTCAACGGAATCCTCGCACAACGAGCTAAAGGGAACACTCCCTTACGTGACGACGTAGAACCGGGCATGGAATTCCATCACACCTACGCCTTGGCGTAATAAGATCGCCGCTAACGACACGCACACCTCCCTTGTTCAATCGCCTGAGTAGAACTGCCACTTAAGGCAAAATAGTTTATCAAATACTTGCTGAAGCAGCACGAGACGGGAAAAGGCTGACGCCCCCGCCAAGGGCGGGAGCGCCGCACGAACACACACACTATCCGACCTCTTATTAGACCGACGGCTCTCGGCTGAATGCCCGCAAAGAGCGTTACGACGCTTGAAGTGGCGTGAGCCAAAACGGCGTTACCACGTGACCCTCGACAGCCAATGGCGAGGCGCCCAATAAAACAAATAATTGCCGGTGACAAAGACAGCGCGAGGCCTCGCAGTCACACCAACAGCGTAAATTCTAGAAGGTTCGGACATCCTGCGAGCGTTAACACCCGATTGTCAAAGTACCAACAAAGGGGTGCCCCGGATGACGAGAAATACTGCGCTTGAGGCCAACTATGTGCAAAATAAGTAACTAAAAAGGTTTAACATACGGGCACGCTGCCCTAAAGCCTAGGTGGCTAATTAAAATACAAAATGACCTGACAAAGTCAAAATTACGGTATTTTTAATAGAGAGAAAACATATCAGAGTTGGCTTAATTATAAACAATTACGTCAGCTATTACGTATAATACCTAGCCTAGGTGATAAAACGTAAGTAAACAGACCCGACGAAACACTCAAGAGGTGCTCTCACCAGAACTAAAACTTGCAAAAAAACGCCGCAGCAAACATACACTGGTTTCAATTTTAGGAAGAACGTACGTCTGACTTTGATATTCTGCTATGCAATGGATATAGGCCTTTATTGGGCCCGCAGCAATTCCCGTAACGAGCCCCTGAGCCCCTTTGTTTTCCGTTAGTCTGCCGTGCAAGCCCGCTGATGTCTTGCCAAGCGATGCCTGCAGCTCGATCGTTCCTCTCGGCTTCAAAATCTGCATCTATGCCCTCAGCTAGGGCTCCGCTGCTCTCCACGATGAATACTGCCTATCTTAGGAATCCAGGCTTCGCTGCTTACGTGGACCTCACACCAATCAGCCACAGAAAAACACCAGCTACACTCAATGAACTTCAACACTTTATATCATCTGTAGAGGTGCCAGAAATTAACACAAAGCCTCTGCAGTTTAATTAATCAGAGTACTAAGTTGAAAAATACTTTCTATAATTATTGGATATTTGGATAATTGGATTGTTGCTTATTCGGGGTCCTGAAAAAAATAGTACGCTTAACTAAAGGCAATTATCTTTTGTAATGGGACACTGGTGATAAAAATGGGAAGTATATCAAACCTCATGCTATTTTCCAAACCACAGTAGTATGTTCTAGGATTGACTTTCAAAACTTTTCTTTTTGCTTTTATTCTCAGTCTCTTGTATCCTTTATACATTTGTTTTGTTTCTAGGTTCAGATATTTTCTTAACAACTTTCTTTTCTGTGCCACTACGTTCCCTATCTGTTGATTCCACTATATTTCCTTTCAATTTTTACTGATGACTGAGACTCCACTTGCTGATTAGTATATGCTGTCTCTTCTTTTAATTGGTTTGTACACTCTATCTGTATTATTTGATGTATATTCTTCTTGTTATGCTCCATCACACGTACACTGCGTTTACACCATGGTTACTTGTAGATTTCTGCTTTCATACTTCTCGATTAATTTTCTCGGTATGTATTCTAGATCTTCGTATTCTGCGCTAAAACTAACTGAGTGGTCGTCAAGAAATGCAACGTGTATAAAGCGAGTAATCGTTAGAGATTGAGATAGGTACTCATCTTTCTACAATTACGTATTACATAATTGAAGAAGTACATATTCCAGATAAAATTAAGAGTGACGATAGACATCATCCATGTCGTAATCCTTTTGTTACAGCAAATGATTCTGTTAGGGACTAGCCAAAGTTAATCTTGGAAGTGGCATTTATAAAACGTTGTTTGATGGCGTTGACTGCTGCAACATTAATGTTTTTGCTATAATTTCACAGTTCTTTCGCAGGAATAGCTTTAGTAAAAGCTACAAAAGGGTGACGAGTTTAGTCGTTGTTTTGGACAGATTTCTTCAATTAATTATTTGAGTAAGCAGAATATGTTGTCGACGCATGAGTGACCCTGAATCCTTGTACTTCCAGTTATTATAGTACTATATTTTTGAAGATCTTACTAAGCAGACGACTAAAGTAAATTAATTAGTCACAGATATACAACGGTAGTTACTGCAGAGGTCTTTTTAACTTTTTTTTTGGATACGTGTGATGGAATTTTCACGACTTTAATATAAATTCACTATTGTTATATCTAGCCAGTACTACTGACAACATACGGTTTAAACTTTTGAGATACATGCTTAAGACAGTTTATAGGTACTCTTTAAGGGCCTCTGATTCTACCATTTTAAATGGAGTTTAGAACTTTATATATCATTGTCGCCGTATTATTTAATTTATTTATATTTGTTCTACCCAATGGCATACGTGGTGAAATGTTGAAATATAGTAAATTAACTTACTTAGACCTCTCAATTCATCACAGGTTGTTGCCGAAAAATTTTATTCCTAAATAATATCACACTGATCTTTTTTGTATGATAATACCAACCGGATGGCTATTCTTTCTTGTGATACAATTAACGTCAGATGTGTTATGAGAAATAATCCTATCGTATTTAATATTTTATTAATATGTATTTAATATTTTTAATCGTTACTACTTTAAACAATTAAGTGCTCGACAAATCGACACCACGATAATAACAGGACAAATCAATAAGATGTTATAACAAACAAAAGGTGAAATGAAAATACCTAATTAGTAGGGTGGACAATACTTACTAAGTAAATATCTATTAAGGAAGAACGAAGTAATTAGTTTACAATTAAATTATTTGCGGGTGGTGTATCCCAACGTACTTGGGCCACCAGCTCTAAAAATTTGGATAGACAATGCTACCATGATGTTGAGATTTAGTTCAAATCAAATCAAATCAAATACGTATATTAAACAAAATATATACAGGTAATTATTTACAAAACAATTTAATATTATTAATATAAGTCCGTGGGGTTGGGCCGTTCTAGGCTTTTGGCCTCTTCAGCCCTGGGGTCTTCCTTCCTTCTTATGGGTTGTTTGTTCTGCTTCTGGTCCTGATGTTGGGGTTGTTGCTTCTTCCTCGGTGGCCGGTATCTGTAATGATAATAAAAAATTGTGTAGTATTGGCTGTGAGTTGGGGGTATACTGAAAGGAAAAGAAAAATGGTTCACCTCATTGACAGTGGAGTGTCTTCCACAGTATCAATTAGGATTCCAGGGAGGTCAGGGTACAGAGAGGACAGGAGGGCCGTAGGGGGGTGTGAGAGTTTCCTCTGGGGTTTTCTAGGAACACGGTTTACTGGAACGCCGTCACGGTTTAGGGGTTTGTGGGAGGTCGTGAGGGTTTCGTTGGCGATGGGAATGCTTTGTAGGAGAGTGCGCTTGATGTAGTTCTGCTGGAGGTGGGTTAGGCGGTCGCATATTGAAGTGGTTTGGGTGTCGATGTGGACTAGGTTGCTGGGGTGTTCTCTGTGAAGACGGAATATGCGACGAAGAATTTGCCTTTCGCATGCTGCGATTTGATGGAGGAAATGTGGTTTGATAGTGGCGAGAAGGGGGGCTCGGTATTCAATGACGGGGCGAATGAAGGAGTTGTAGGTGTGGAGGAGGGTTCTGGAGTCGCAGCCGTGGAAGCGGCCTTGAATGCGCCGAAGAAGATTTGAACGGTTTCGGACTTTTTTTAGGGTTTCTCGGATGTCGAGGTTTAGGGAGCAGGTTCTTGCGAAGGTGATCCCTAGGTAACGGGCTTGGTTTGAAAGGGGGATTGCTTGGTTGTGGATAGAAATATTTATGTCGGCTGGATCCAGTCTGGGGTTTCGGGAGGAGTTTGGATGTCGAAAAAGGATGGCGGTTGATTTGGCGCCGTTGAGTTTGATCCTCCACTTGCTGGTCCACCTGGAGATGTGGTCGAGGGCAACTTGCATTTCGCGGGATGCAGAAAGGGAGGTTTTTTGAGAGGTCCAAATGGCGGTATCATCCGCGAAGAAACGGGTTTTGGCTCTGGTGGGGTTTGTGACTGGGAAGTCGTGGGCGTATACTGTGTATAGAAGGGGCGAAAGTATGGATCCCTGAGGGACACCTGAGAGGAGGTTGATGGGGTGGGAGTGGGAAGCGGCCACTTTGACTCTGCATGTGCGGTTAGTGAGAAATGAATCTATGAGTTTGACGAAGTGTGGGCTGAGATTTAGGGAAAGAAGTTTTTGGACGAGACCGTCGTGCCAGACTTTATCGAAAGCCCGCTCTATGTCCAAGAAGACGGCGAGCGTGCATCGGTTCAGGTTGGCACTTTTGGTGGTGTCGGTGTGGAGTTCGAAGGTGGGGTTCATAGTGGATCGGTGGGGGCGAAAACCAAATTGTTCTTGGGGAAGGAGATTGTTCGATTCGAGGGTTTCTCGGAGGCGGGAAGCGATGATTTTTTCGAGGGTTTTGCCGAGGATGTTTAGAAGAGATATGGGCCGATATGATAGGGGATTGTGGGGGTCTTTGCCGGGTTTGTTAATCATGATGGTGGTAGATTCTTTCCAGGCTGTGGGGAAGTAAGAAATCTGGAGGCAGGAGTTGTAAATTGTGGCGATGGCTTCTATGACTGGGTCTGGGATTTTTTTAAGTAGAAGTGACTTAAGTTGGTCGGGGCCTGGGGCTTTGGAATTTTTGAGGCGCTTGAAGTGGGATTTGACTTCATTCAGGTTGGTGGGTTCCATTATGGGTTCTGGGTTTGGGGGGGGCGGCAGGGGGTTCATGCGGAATTGGGCAGTGGCGTGAGCAGTTCGGATTCGGAATGGCTCGTTGAAAATTGGGTCATTCGGGACTTGGTGAATGTTTCGGAGAGTTTCGGCGAAGCAGTTTGCCTTATCTTGGGGATTATTGAAGATGATGTTATTTGACGTGAGGTGGTGGTTGACGCGGGTCTTTTGGCCTGTGAGAGTTTGGAACTTATTCCAGAAAAGTTTGCCTTGGCGATAGTCAAGAGATTGGCAAGTTTGGGTCCAGGAGTTTAGGCGAAAAAGATTAATGTCTCGGCGGATTTGGGCGTTTAGCCTGTTGAAAGTCGTTTTAAAGATGGGCAAGCCGGTTCGGGAGAAATCGTGGTACGCTCGGCGTTTTTGGCGGATCAAGCTTAGAATGTATGGGGGGAGAGGTCGTTTATGTTTAGGAATGCGTTTAATGGGGATATGAAGTGTTTTAGCTTGATCGATGACAGAAGTTAGTTGGGATATTTGGTTATCGATGTCTTCCGGGATTTGGGTGGGGTTTATGGGAGGGAGATTTTGGGCGATAAAATCTTGGAAGTTATCCCAGTCGGCGTTTGGATAATCAAAAATGGTGATGTAATCAGACGGAGGTTGACGGCCTGGAAAATTGAAGTTTGATATGACCGGAAGGTGGTCGGAGGTAATGGTGGTGCCGATGGTGGAATCAGGGTTTGTGAAGGGCGATAGCTGATCCGAAACGAGGATGTGGTCAACTATTGAGCAGCCGTTGTGGGTGATGCAGGTTGGGAGGACGTTGCGGAGACGTGAAATAGGGAGATTGTTTAAGATGTTGACTAGGGATCTGCCGTTTCTGTTGGTGATTGTGTCACCGAAGTCGGTGTGGCGTGAATTGAAGTCGCCTAGGATTATTGAATGATTGTGCTGGGAAACGTAATCGAGCAAGTCTGCGGATACGTGTGAGTTGGGTGGGTTGTAATAACAAACTATTAAGATTTGGAGGTTGTTTATATGGAGATTTGCTGCAACTGCTTCGAGGTGAGCTAGGTGAGGGGGGAGAGGGTGGGCTGTGGAGGCAAGCTGGCTTGAAATTAATAGGGATGTGCCATACAGATGTCCGTGGTTAGGGGGGGCTTTCTGGTAGGTATGGTAGCCTGTGATGTTGAGGGTGGGTCTGAAGCGGGTTTCTGTGATGGCGAGGATGGAGATGTTGTCATTGAATAGAAGGTTCTTGACGGAGAGGAGTTTGCGGCGTACGCCGCAGGCGTTGACGGTTCCAAAGAAAAGGTCGTGCGCCATTAAGGAGGGCCGGGGGCAGAAAAAAAAATGGAAGTAGGAGGGGGGGCGATTTAATTAAAAGTAAAAACGACTTTATTACCGGAATGGGATATACGGAGAAAACGGGCTAGGCAGGCATGGGCGGACTGCTCAAGGGTGGTTTGAATCTTCTGCTTTTGCAGGAGGAAAAGATCGAAGAGGGTTTTGGTGAGGAAACGGATGAATTGTCTCACCGATAGAAAAGGTTCGTGGGTTTCGTCTTCGTCCATGTCGGAGTTTTCGGGATCGATGCTGGGTTCGATGATTTTGGTCGGGACAACAGGGGTTTCGGGGGTAATGGTTTGGGGTTTTGGGAAGTTAGGGCATTGGTGAGACCAGGCTGGGTGGTTTCCTTTACAGAAGGGGCAGCTGGGGGTTTCGCTGGGGCATTTTCCGGGGGAGTGGGTGTTTGGGCAGGTGGGGCACACAGGTTTGCTTCTGCAATCGGAGAGGGAGTGCCCGAAGGCAAAACATTTGGTGCACTGGAGAGGTATAGGGGTGGGGGGGTGGGAGGGCTCGCAAGGATGTTTGCGGCCGAAAAGTTGGAGGCCGTTGATGAGGAGCTCGTCGATGGTGGCCTTATCCGTGGAGATTATTCGGAGTAAAGGAGTGGGGCGATTTGTGGCCTTGGACGTGATTCTCCAGCACTTGAAAATTTGGAGTTGGGGGCACTGGAGTTTGACGTCTTCAGGAGCGATGTCCTGGTCGACGTCTCGGGCGACAATAGAAAAGGTGGGTGGCTTTTTGAGTTGTTGGGTGGGGGAGGCCTTTCGGGATAAGGGACAAACTTCAAGAGTTTTGCTGTTGGTGGCGGTGCGGAGTTTGGACTGGGTGACTCCATTGAGGGGTTGCTCGGTGATAAGGAGGGCGGTTTTGTTGTAATTGACTACAAGGGTTTTGATGCCCTTGAAGCCGTGGGAGATCAGGAGGGAGTAGAAGGATTTTTGGGTAGCATAACTATCTGGGATGTTTTTAATGGAATATCTGAAGGAATCGGGCTGGGAGGTACTAGAAGAGACGGAGGATTGACGGGCGCGGGAAGTTGTTGGGGATGTGGGGGGTTCGAGAGGGGGAAGTGACAAGAGGGACGGTATTGGTTTATTCTCACCCGTTTTTTTTTATGGGTTTACGGCGGTGTTGGCGGCGGGGGCGGCGGCTGCGGCAACGTCGGCGGCGGCGGCGGTGTCGGCGGCGGCGGCGGCAGCGGCGACCTCGGCGGCGGCGGTAGCGGTGGAGCGGGTGGCAACTCGAGGTGGAGCCTGGAGATGCTTCCCTGCCATCTTAACGGATTGATGGCGCACGAAGAAATCCTGCTGGCACGTCTGCTTCCTGTCGCTGCGCTGGCTCGAATGATTTAGTTCAAGCTTATGGGCCGATTTAATTTTCCATACAATAAACTTTGCTAGGGAGAGAACGAAGGTGGCGCCCTCTTTACCTTTTATTTTAAATTAACGTCTTGAACCGGTTTGTAGGTAACTGTTAACATGACTTGCGAACACGATGTACAGGTGGTTCTGAAAAAACCAACATTTTTAAAATATTGCTGGCATTTAGTGATAGTTTGTGTTGATGAGTAGCTCTATTTCGTGGTTGTTCGGATTTCCGGCATTTATTTCTTTTAACTGCTTGCCTGCACATGAGCTTTAAAAAGAAGAGTGCTGAAAATTATTGATAATTTCAACTGTTTTACTGCCTTATTAATAAATATATCTACATATTTCTAATTTGTAACGTAATTTTAGTTCTCCTTATATACAGATTGCAGCAGGCTACTAGGACCATAACAAAGGCAAGGGGACTTTACATGTGGCCGTAATTGTATTTAAAAAATTAAAAAATCGAATACATACCTTGCATTTATAATGATCCTAACGGCCTACCGTTTTCGTACATTGATTGGTCGTTTGTTAAGCACCACGACGGCCACATGCATATTCTACTTGCTTATGCAATGGTCCTAGTAGCCTGCCGCATTCTGTATAGAATAAAAAGCTGTAACTTGAAGCTCAGGTTGCTAACACATTTTCACTGTTTGTGAACGTACTTTAATTTAGTTTTTGTGGTCTTGTGGAAAATTTTTGTTTGTGAGTCTGGGGAGTGTACGGAAGTAGATTCAAATCTTGCTGATGGTTCGGCTTTTTTAAATCAAACACGTGTATGACCTGATACATAACACTTTTAGGTTTTCTAGAGAGATATGGAAACAGAATCATGTTTCTCGTTTGGTTTCAAAATAGTGAATTGGGGCTAAATTCATTTAACTAGCTTTGTCAGAAATGCAATTACCGTTCACAATACATCTATATGTATACTTCCGCCACAAACTTAGCTAGACGCGTAATAAGCACTACAGGGAATTCTGCAATAACGTACTAGCAAAGAGCATCATACCTCTATAATAATGCAGAAGACTACAAGTCGTGTTTACACAACTAAAAGTACTATAGTTGCATTCCACCATTTATATTTTCGGGTTTTTGTAAACAAACTTCCTTTAACTTTTAATAGCTATATTATCACAGAAAACAATTATTTATTATGTCTGTTTCTTGTGTTTTTTAAAAATACGCACGCAGATTGAAACGAAAGCCTATATTGTTTAGCAGTCATATCTGCTTATTGAACGCTGCTAAGCAACCAAGCAAGGAAATCCAAGCCTTACATAGTGTAAAAGCGACTCGTCGTTAACGCTACATAACCTATATTTCTGCAAATTTTTATGCTTGGCCTCTTCGCCCAGTAAAATGAAACAAGCTGGTAAATCATAGCGGATAGCGGCAACGACGACAGCAGCAAATCAAAAAACTTCATGCAGAAAAAGCCATCCATGAATGCAAGTTGGCGAAAGAAGTAACTCGTACTTTGAATAAACAAAAACGCAAGTATAGTGTGCATTGAGCATTGTTCTTTTATATTTCTGACTCAAGTTTAACCTACAGCTAGTAATGAAGATGTTAAGAAATTCCTAGAAGATAATCGAATCACGGTGCGCTCCTGCGAATCCCTTAAACCCAACAGGTAAATCATGCTGTTATGGCAACTTATGACCGATGTGATCAACGACGACAGCAGCAAATGAAAACACTTCATTCAAAAAAAGCCATCAATGAATGCAACTGGGCGAAAGAAGTACCTCGTACTGCATAAGCATTGTTGCATACAGAAAATTGGCTGCTAAATTTCATGTAAATTGTTTAGAACTTGTTCTAAATTTTCTGGTAAATATGCGTGTAAAAATGTGCACAAGTATAAATACTCTAACCTAACTTCACAAAATAGCTAACAAACATGCCTTTTCATTTCAATCTTGCTCTACGTAAGAATGATGCTATCTAAAAATGTTGTATTTTAGGTCCCGAGTTAGATATGAGCATGTCCATCGAAGAATGCCGCAAACTCGAAAATGATACTAATAAGCAAGCAAATTCTGCTGCGTGTTAACAATACAGAGCTGGTCGAATTACGGCTTCAAAATTTAAAGGCGTTTACAGAACAAAACTGGAAAAACCATCCCTGTTCTTGATACGTTCAGTATGTTATCCCTTAGCAACCCGCTTTAAGACGACGGCTACAGTTTATGGTTGTGAACATGAAAAGGAAGCCCTACAAGCTTACACTAATAAGATGGAGAAAACCCACATAAATTTTGGTAGCAAACAATAGGTCTATGTCTAAACCGACAGTACCCACAGTTTGGGGCATCTCCGGATGGATTGGTGTTTTGCGATTGTTGTGAAATGGGGGTTCTCGAAATTAAGTGCCCTTATTGCGCAAATGACATTGGCATAGATGACCTAAATCTTCTAAAACGTGCATGTGTACAAAAAAAGGATGAAAAATTTAAATTAGAGCATAACCATCCCAGCAAACACAGTTAAATAACATTTAGGTACATATAACATTGTTCTTTCAAATATTACATGTAACACCACCAGGTTATTACATGTTTGTTGCTTGTAAGTTTCAATTTCCCACTCAAGTTATTATAACTGCAATGTAACAACTATAAAATTTTGTTATATATCTGTAACAGTGCAGGTATATCACTGTTATGTAACTGTTTCAACAAGTAACATTGCTGTTATATGTTTGTTATGCAACGTTATTATTGTTGTTATGTAACATTTATATTACAGATTTATAACCTTTATACAGGGTGATTTATTAGGTCTAAGCCAAACTTGGCCACATGAAAGGTGAGGTATTTTAAAGGAAACAAAAACCCTTTGGATATATGTCCGATTTCAATTATTTTAGGGATTAGAAGACTTCAAAGTTTTAATTCAACAAATTTACAAAAGTTAGTTACAGAAATGAATATCACATAAATAAGTTACAGCAGTAAATACTCAAAATGTCCGCTTCTGCTTAAACACATGCCTCACAATGACGCACTAAAGGGTTTTTCACTTTAGTGAAAACGTTTGGTCGATTTCTTATTTTAAAATTTTATGAAGGTCTCATCGCATAACCACTGAAATTATTGTTAATAGTTAATCAAAGTTGCCTTGGAAAAAAATGTATCTGCACATGTCAGTCTGCTGTCAGTGTTGTTTTTTTATCAGTTATTATTAGGTATTGCATATTATTACGTTTGTTCAGTTACTGGAACCACTGAAAATGTACGCTTATAGCAGAGAAGAGTATTCTGACATAATTTTCGTCTACGAGTATTGTAATGGAAATGCACGCTAAGCAATATGTGAATATCAAGAAAGATTTCCCTATCGTCATCTACCGTATCGCCAAGTTTTTACCAATTCTTTCCGAAGACTAAGAGAAACAGGCAACCCTGCTCCAGCAGCAGCTATTCAACCCCATGTTGTTCAGGTGAAACAGGAAGAAGCTGTAATCGATGCTGTTACTGATAATCCTGCAATTATTACACGGAGAATAGCAACTACTCTACACGTAACTCAGAATTTTGCGTGGCGCGTACTAAACCGTGAGGTTTTACATCCATATCATCAACAACATGTTCAAGCTCTACATATTGGAGATACTCGGCGAAGGCTAGCTTTTTGCAACTGGTTATTGCAGCAACTGCCCAAAACAATTACTTCATTTTACATGTTCTCTGATGAAGCATGTTTTACACGAGACGGTATTAAAAATTACCGCAATGAACATATCTGGGCATTACACAATCCGCATGCTATCAGACAACGGAGATTTCAACAACGATTTAGTGTGAACGTCTAGGGTGGAATTTTCAAAGACAGTTTATTACCCTTGTATGTGCTACCAGAGCGCTTGAGCGTCGATATTTACAGAGATTTATTGAACAACACCTTTGACCGTCTGGAAGATATACCTCTTAACATCATACAACATATGTGGTACCAACACAATGGTGCCCCACCTCATCGCGAACGGGTTGTCGTCGAGTGGTAATGGCAGTCCAATTGCAGGGCCTCTGCGTTCCCCAGACTTAAATCCATTGGATTTCTACCTATGGGGACATATGAAACAAATTGTTTACCAGTAACAAATAAACACACGGGAACAGTTACTTCAAAGAATAGAGGGCGCTGCTACTGAAATAAGAAATCGACCATACGTTTTCACTAGAGTGAAAAACTCTTTAGTGCGTCGTTGTGAGGCATGTGTTTAAGCAGAAGCACACATTTTGAGTACTTACAGCTGTAACTTATTTATGTGATCTTCATTTCTGTAATTAACTTTTGTAAATTTGTTTAATTAAAACTTTGAAGTCTTCTAATTCCTAAAATAATTGAAATCGGACTATGTCCAAAGGGTTTTTTTCCTTAGAATACCTCAGCTTTCACTTGGCCAAGTTTGGCTTAGACCTAATAAATCACCCTGTATTTAGGCATAGTGCATGGTATTTATGGTTATCAGGAGTTATAATACTGTCATATCATTGTCATTTGTCAACCGGAAAATGTAGTCATGTAACGTACATGGTAATTTAAATTTGAGCCACATGCTTGACATTCTGATTATTACCTATCATCACTTATAATAATGCAGAAAATTCTCAAGGTCACAACATTTCGACGCATGGTCTATATGCAGTTACTACTTTGGGCGTGTTCTTGATATTGCCGCTTGCACAGCAGCATTGCCAGACCTGATAGAATTTTACGAATCTGGTACATTTGGAAACCGTTTGTAAAAAAGTACATTGTTAATATTTCTGGTATTAAATTTAATAAAAACAAAAACTAGAAGTCGCCTATTGCACGAAACGTGCAACTCTTTATTGGGCGAGACTCTTGTAATTTTATAATCGTTAGCACGTCACACGTGAAAACGCGCATGCACTCAGTCTGGCAACCCTGCATATTCTGACCCGAGTAGTGCCGATCGGTTTGTTTACATCTGGGTGACCTAACCAAAGGTAAAACTAAGTATTTTCACAAAAGCGATAAAAGAACATTAAACATAGCTGCAATACTTTTTGCCCTTGAATTTGCCACCAAAAAAACAGAATCAGTGACGGATGTCCTCGCATATTGGACAGGTCCGAAGTCAAAGAAGCACTTTTATAAGAAAATTGAAGATGTTGACTTTCCCACAAAAACAACAAAACCGCCTGTAAAAATAGGTCCTCAAAGCCAAGTCGACCCATTCCAAATTTGACTAGAGCTGAAGTTCTGCAGTTTCTACAGGACTATAAATCTGACGGAGGCATTTCAGTTCTGAACTGTTTTTATTTTGAGGTATCACAGCTTCCAATTTTCAGGCCGTCTGTAGTACCTACACGGATCGAAAAGCCCTCTGTCTCCCTTTTGAAAAGGCTACGTTATCCTCACTTGTATAAATGTACTTTCAAAGCTGGTGAGTCATTTATAAACGCAACCTAAACTCTATTTAACTGTTAAATTTTGTAGGAATATATGGATGTGACCACGAAAAACTGGCGCTTGGTGATTTACAGAAACATCATAAGAGACTTCACCCAACTAATTTGTATCCAGTTGTGGTTTATTTTAAATGAAGAGTATCGCTACTTTTCTGCAACGCCAGATAGCATTTTAAATTGTAATATATGCGAAAACGGATGTGTTGAGGTGAAGTGCTCATACTGTGCTAAAGACAAGTCAGTTAGCGAATTAATTAAAATTAAAAAAACATGTCTTAGCACAAAAACGGAGCTAAAATTGGACAAAAAGCATCCATATTTTTTTCAAATTCAAATGCAGATGGCTTTGACCAGGACAACGTTTTGCGTTTTTGTCTTGTCTAGCAGAAAAGATTTCTTTGTAGAAAGAGTCAATTTTGACATTGATTTTTGGAATGAAAAAGTGCTATTGCATTGCAATTTCACAGAAAAGTTGTTTTTCCTGAGCTCGATGCCAAGTATTTCACTGAGCCAAAAGAAAAACAACAAATTGAAATGCCATCTATGACCACTGGTTTGGATTCAAGTTACAGTGACATCGCCATGGATATGCAATCTAAGAGTGCTGGTCCAAGATCAGATGACATCCCCATGGACATGCTAGCTATAGGTGTTGGTTCAATTTCCAGTGACATCGTAATAGGCACCGATGATGAAGAGGTTTGTATTTTTGAGAATTATATGTTACAATGTTATGTACCTATTTTGATTATGGATTGCAGCTATGGTGTCACTGTAGGAAACCAGAAGACGGCGAACAAATGGTAAAATGTTCTGACAGAAAATGTAGAATAAAATGGTACCATTCAGCATGCCTACAATTTAAAAAAAATCTTAAAGGAAAGTGGTTATGTGAACTCTGTAAATATAAATAGAATTATTTTGTTATTCTGTGATAGAATTTGTAAATATGTTGATTGTTTATTTAACTTAAATGGCTTCGAAATATCCTTTTTTATCCATTGCAATTCTTTTTCATACTTAATTTAGACATTAGTTATTTTGTTATTTTGTACTGATAGAATATGTAAATACTTTGATTGTTTATGTACCTTAAATAGCTTCAAAATGTCTGAAGCCGTGTTGTGTATCGGAGAACAGATTGTATTTATTCAGGAACGATACCATTCGATTTGCCACAACTTTTTCGCACACTTTGGAAAAGACACTCGGAACTGATAATTAACTAATTTTTTTAAATTTCATTTAAAAAAGTAGGCTCTTTTAAATTAATTTTGGTGTGTTAAGTGCCGCTTTTTTTTCACTCAGTGAAAAAAGTGACACTTTGCTTTTAATTTAGGAATGAATGATTCTAATTGGACGTTTCCTTAGTTACCAATTGACGTTTCCTTAGTTACCAATCGACGTTTCCTTAGTTACCAGAACTGACCAACGCACTTGACTAAAATGAAGGCAAATACAATTCTATACAAAATAGGCTTGGATTTGAATGTTT
Organism: Agriotes lineatus; assembly: GCA_940337035.1. Taxonomy (NCBI): domain Eukaryota; kingdom Metazoa; phylum Arthropoda; class Insecta; order Coleoptera; family Elateridae; genus Agriotes; species Agriotes lineatus. The sequence goes on from CALNHX010011340.1 coordinate 20,986, forward strand.
AATGAAATTTTAAAAAATCTTATAGAGAACTCGTGTTAGCGTGCTTATTTTTCACGCGTGTGGAATATTAAACTTGGCTGTGCCTCATTTAATAACCCTCCACACTTGTGAAAAAAAGTTGCACTTCTAACACTTGTGGTCTAAATAACTATTAATACTTTTGTAGATATTATTATTATTATTAAAGTAAAAATAATTAGATTAACTTTGTTAATACGATTTATTTCATGATTATACAATTATAGGAGGGCATAAATTTACGAGTGCACAAGAAACTGTTAATATCTGATTTACCACAGCAACATCGTCAGTTTTCTTTTTCGCCAGGAACATGGGCATCGTTTCGTGAAGAACTGTATTTTTTTACGAAGGATTCCAATAACGCGTTTGATGTGTATTCTGAAAAAAGATATAGGTAATTAAGATAATTATTGTAATAATATACTTGCACTACCTCACGCTTGCTATATTCCTGGTTGATTCTATATCCCTTGGATCGAGCTGCCGTTTCCTTTTTAGAAAAGCAGGTGTAATCACTGTGGCCATATGTAGTCCTACGGAGTCTTATATTAAAACGCCACGATCTGCCAATACAAAATCTCCAGGCAAGAGATTGTTTAAAATCCCACAATCCTCTGTTAGACCTTTATCGCTTATTCTGCCACCATATCCATGTGATACAAATGATATTGATCCAGGAGGAGTGATGCCTATTAGTACCTTTACCGTATTATGTTGTTTGTACGTAAACCATGTAGTACATTGTACTTCAAGGCTACTTGATTTTTCCACTCTCATCTCAAAACAATCGATTATTACTGAAATCGTGTTGCCAAATGCTACCTTGAAGCAATCTGACATTGATTTAATCAGCTGATCTCGTTCAGGCCAAATAATAAAATTTTTCATCCGATGATACATAATATTCAATGTGGTATAAAATATTGTGGAAATTGTTTGTACGCTGACGTTAAACATGTATGCCAATAAACTAAAATCTAAATTTAATCTAAGTTTTATCACCGTTATCAAAAACGTGCCTCTAAGCATGTTTTACGTACTGAATTAGGAATAAATATATATAATTAAATGTGAACTGTATATATTGTATGTATTTGGTGTAGCATTTGCCATATAGTAAACGTGTGTAAAAGAATTTTTTTTTGTAATGTCACAAATAAAGTATATCTATCTAACATGCAAAACTTTAAATGCGCTCGGCTACAGCGTCATTCTTCCATGCTCACGTAAAACTTTTACATTCGCTGGAAAATTCTCACTTTTTTTAACTTGTAGAACAATCTACTATTAATTCACTAGCGATTTAAGAAGAAAATTAACTCGCTAGCATCTATAATCTATAATATAATTTTCCTTAATGTGTGTCCGTGTGTCCGTGGCACAAAATAAAATCTCACGTTCCGGCTTCGCAGATGTTTATATTTGTTTAGGTTTTGTTTTTCTTATCTGAGCGCTTCGGCTTGGAGCGTGACCTTTCGTGTATCTTATTTCACGTGCGCGTAGCGCGCCGTTTGCTTGTATAAATATTATAAACAGTTACTTATGGGAAGCTATTATAGAGACAATTTAACTGGTGTCATTGTCAACCAATGCATTCTTCAATTTAAAAATAAACTACCAATCGAACGTTTATTTTAGTGACAATAATTCGAGGAGCTTTATTTTAGCGGACAATAATTCGAGGAGATTTATTTCAGCGACAATTTTTTCTGTAACAATTATTGTAGTGACAATATTTCGAGAAGCTTTATTTCAGCGACAATTTTTTCTGTAACTATTTTTTAACGAAAAGTTAAATTGTCAAGACGAATAGGACTCTAGGTCGTAATATTGCAGACAATTTTTGCTCTTCAGATCGTCTCGTTTCTGTTGCTTTAGAAAATAACGACTCGTGCAAGCACTCGTCGTTATTTTCGTCGCCGCAGAAACTCGTATCTGAATCGCAAAAATTATTGTCGGCAATATTTTGACCTCTCGTCCTATTATTACTGACAATAATAATAATAGCAGTTTAAAATGACAAAGAAATAATAATTAATCGAGTTATTTAACAATAACAGTAACGGCGTAACTGGAGACTTGAGTTACCGCATTTGTATTTTTATGACGCTCAACGCCTCAACGGCTTAAACCTGAAAAGAAACACAGATTGCAAGCAGCTGAAAATTATTTTGGTGGTGCGAATAATTCTCACATATAATCTCATAAGAGTATCTATTAATTCTTTCCTGATTTTTTTACTGCGTTCCAACAACGTCGTATTAATTAGGACGCCTTCCAGAGGCGAGCGTTTCCTTTCCAGAGACTTTCCATTTGAAAATATATTTTTTGGAACTTTTCCTTATTGCCATTCTCTAGCGTGCTTTTAAAACTTTCTTTAGTGCAACAAAAGTTATTACATTTGTCGTACATTTTAAATGCGGCATATGCCGCGGGTTTCAGCTAGTATAATATATGCTCGTTGGTATAATGTACCCTAAAAAGGTTTAATTAGTTTACATTAGCTGCAAGCAAATATACTGCAACGTGCAATGATTATACTTAGTGTACAGTATTGTATAGGTACTTAAGGGCTATTTCAAATGTGTTCTAATATATAGGGATCGCCAGCGTGGCTGAGCGGTTAGAAAGCTCAGGCTGCGGTGCCACGGTGCGCGGTTCAATCCCGACATCTGGCAACTGGCGGGCGGCCCGCCCAGTCACTTTAAAAATTGAGTACCGAAACCACAGTTGTGAACGTAGGGAAAGTGAAGCAGTCGTCGAAGGCGTGATGTTAACCACATCACCCAATACCCCGTTAACGGTGTGTCAGATTAAATGGGTTTTGGAAAGAGATATTTCGCCCACCCTGATTCTCCTTGTCTTGGGCCATATTCCTACGTGTGGAATGAAGTGCCGCGAACTAAGTACTATAGAGATTGTCCGAAATCCATTTTGAAAATAGGAAATTAATGAGTGCGACAAGAAAGACATAAACAAAATGAGTAGCAGGACAAAGATAGAATTTAATCATGGCTAGGTATATTTTTAAACTTAAATTAAGTCAATGAAACAAATACTTCTGTCAAATATTTTATCTGTCATTAAAAGTATAAAGTGAAGTTTAAATCTACTATTGTTTACTATTCACATACTTACTTACTTATTCTTCTTTATAGGTCATTAACCTGTTTTACTTCGGGTTTAAGATTTACTTCAGGCCTGTTCTTGGGAGGTGGAGGTCCAGCTGTCTTTCCAGCGTTTTGGAGGTCTCCCTCTTGTTCTCCTTCCGTGTGGTGTACTGGTCATACATATCTTAGTTATTCGATCGTCGTCCATTCGTTGTACGTGTTCCCTCCATTTTTCCTTCTTGCTCTTCCCCACCTTACTATGTCTTCCACGCCGCATTCTTCTCTTATGCTGCGGTTGCTCACTCTATCTATTAATCTTTTGCCTGTTATATTTCGTAATATTTTCATCTCGTTTGTTCTTAGTATTTGTTTTGTTTTTCGTGTGTCTGATCTTGTTTCTATACTATATGCAAGTATTGGTCTAACACAGGTCTTATATATTTTTGTTTTGCTGCTTACATGCCGGTCTTTATTTCGCCATACTATCTCCCTAAGTGCGCCAGATACTGCTGCGGCCTTGTTGGCTTGTTTTTTCACTTCTTCATGTATATTGCCGTAGCTAGTTATTAAAACTCCGAGATATGGGAAAGACATAACTTGTTCAATTATCTTGTTTTCTACCTCTAGCTTGCATCGTAATGGTTCCTTAGCTATCGTTAAACATTTAGTTTTTGTAACATTGATTTGCATGTTGTAGGTTTGTGCTGTTAGCCTGAATTTGTTTAATAATCTTTGTAATCCATCTTCATCCTCTGCTAGCAGGACGATGTCGTCTGCATATCCTACAATTTTAATAGTGTTGGCTCCCATTCGATATCCATCAGTTATGGTTTTGGTTTCATTTATTATGTTATCCATTATTAGGCAGAATAGTAAAGGGCTTAGACTATCCCCTTGTCTTACACCTGCTCCGATTTTTATATTTTTTGTTAATTCGTTGTTATATCTTATTTTTGTGTAGTTATCAGTGTTAAGTTCCTTTATTATGTGAATTAGCTGTTGAGGTACCTTTATTTGCTCTAGGGTTTTTATTATATCTTTTAGTTTTACTCTATCAAAGGCGCTAGTGAGGTCTATGAAACAGAGGTATGCTGGTTTTTGATACTCTATTGACTTTTCTCTTACCTGTCGAATTATGAATATTGCGTCCGATGTTGATCGGTTTTGTCGAAATCCCTGTTGTTCGTCATTTATTTCTATGTGTTTGCTTATTTCTTCTTTTATAATGCATGTGAATAGTTTCATTACGGATTCAAGTAGAGCTATGCCTCTATAATTACTTGTATCTCCTTTGTCACCTTTCTCGTATATAGGAATTGTAACACTTTATTTCCAGTCTTTTGGTATATTACATGTGGATAATATTTTCTGAAACAGGGTTGTTATTTCTAGGAATAGTTCTTGCCCTCCATACTTGATCAGTTCATTGGTCATTCCATCCTCACTCGGCGCTTTTCTGTTTTTTAATTTGCTTATGGCTTGTTGTACTTGATGTTTTTCTATTGTTATGTTTCATATTTGTTGTCTGTCTTCCAGATTTTCTTCTTGTATTCTGTTTTGATAACCGTTTATATCTTCTTGGGTTGCATATAGGTTTTGGAAATGCGTCTGCGATTGTCATTTTTAATATTGTGTATTTGGTGGAATTCATTTACTTGTGTTTTTCTTCGTCTCCTTTCTTTGGGCCCCGTAGAGATCGCTTTCCATATCTTTGGTAAAAGCTGTCCAGTAGTCTTTCTTAATTTGTTTTATTTTTATATTTACTTCGTTCCTTATTTGTTTGTAGTGTTGTAGTGTGTCTTCGTTCTTGCTCGACAGATATTTTATATACGATCGGCGCTTTTCCTCAGCCAATATTTTGACTTCGTCGTTAAACCATGGTGTCTTATTTCGATCAGCGTTGATGTTTATTTTTCTATAGCCAAGTGCTTCGCTGGCTGCGTCAATTATGTTCCTTTTTATTTTTTCCCACATTTTGTCCACTGTGTCTTCTACTGTTGGTCTATTGCTTTCTATTTTGTCTTTTAATCGTTGGGTGTAGAGATTTTGATACTTTCTTGTTCTAAGGATTCTATATTTAATTTGTTTATATATTTTTGGTGGTTTTCTTTTTGCCGTTCTGATGTTAACTCTTATCTTACTTAGTATTATCTTATGATCTTATCCGACATTGGGGGTTGTGAGAGCTCGTACATCGGTAATTTCTGTTGGTAATACCGCCCGGTTAGTTATTACATAGTCAATCACTGACCTTTGGTTTCTTGCTTCCCAGATGTACATATGTTGCGGTTTATGTTTAAAATGTGTGTTATTAATTCTCAGCTGTTGGTGTATACAAAATTCAATTAACATTTCCCCGTTTTCGTTTATTTCATCTTCATTGTAGCACTGCTTTATTCCTGGTATTACTTCTGCTCCTATTCGACTGTTTAGATCTCCCAGTATAATAATTGTATCCTTATTATTTAGCTTGTTTAGTTCTATTTCTAGTCTGTTGTAGAACTCTTCCTTTTCCTCTCGCGGTTCACTTGTGTCTGTTGCGTATACCGCTATTATATGGACGTTATAGTCGTCTAGTTTTATTGTTACTACTAGTATTCTGTCATTAACGTATCTAATGTCCTGTATGTTGTATTGATACTTCTCATGGATTAACATTCCTACTCCCGATGCGGCATGATCTTTTTTGTCTTTTCCGCTGTATGCGTTTAGCACGCTTTGGCAGATTTAGATATGAATTATGCTCAGTAGGAACCAAGCATTCTCCGTAACCTTATAATTTCGTATTAGCTGACAAAAATTCGAGTTAATGCAGTAACTAAACAATTGTAAATTTATATATCTAATAAATTTGTGTCCCAGCGACTACAGCACAACGACAAAGTTACTGAAAACGCGATGTAGCATACTACCGACCACTAAGAGCGTTGTTTACAACCGTTAAATAGGTTTGAGAAGTAAGACAAGCTTCCAAAAGCAACGTTTAGCAGGCTTTGGCAGATTTAGATATGAATTGTGCACAGTAGGATTCAAACAATATCCGTAACTTTATAATTTCGTATTAGCTGACAAAAATTCGAGTTAATGCAGTAACTAAGCCATTGTAAATGTATATATCTAATGAATTTGTGTCCCAGCGACTACAGCACAACGACAAAGTTACTAAAAACTCGATATATCTTACTACCGACCACTAAGAGCGTTGCTTACAACTGTTAAATAGGTTTAAGAAGTAAAACTCGCTTCCAAAAGCAACGTTTAGCACGCTTTGGCAGATTTAGATATGAATTATGCTCAGTAGGAAACAAGCATTCTCCGTAACCTTATAATTTCGTATTAGCTGACAAAGATTCGAGTTAATGCAGTAACTAAGCCATTGTAAATGTATATATCTAATGGATTTGTGTCCCAGCGACTACAGCACAACGACAAAGTTACTGAAAACACGATATATCATACTACCGACCACTAACAGCGTTCTTTACAACTGTTAAATAGGTTTGAGAAGTAAAACTTGCTTCCAAAAGAAACGTTTAGCACGCTTTGGCAGATTTAGATATGAATTATGCACAGTAGGATCCAAGCATTCTCCGTAACTTAATAATTTCGCATTAGCTGACAAAGATTCGAGTTAATGCAGTAACTAAGCCATTGTAAATGTATATATCTAATGAATTTGTGTCCCAGCGACTTCAGCACAACGACAAAGTTACTGACAACACGATATATCATACTACCGACCACTAAGAGCGTTGCTTACAACTGTTAAATAGGTTTGAGAAGTAAAACTCGCTTCAAAAGCAACGTTTAGCACGCTTTGGCAGATTTAGATATAAATTATGCACAGTAAGATTCAAACAATATCCGTAACTTAATAATTTCGCATTAGCTAACAAAGATTCGAGTTAATGCAGTAACTAAACCATTGTAAATGTATATATCTAATGAATTTGTGTCCCAGCGACTACAGCACAAAGACAAAGTTACTGAAAACACGATATATCATATTACCGACCCCTAAGAGCGTTGCCTACAACTGTTAAATAGGTTAAAGAAGTAAAACTCGCTTCCAAAAGCAACGTTTAGCACGCTTTGGCAGATTTTGATATGAATTATGCTCAGTAGGAACCAAGCATTCTCCGTAACCTTATAATTTTGTATTAGCTGACAAAAATTCGAGTTAATGCAGTAACTAAGCCATTGTAATTGTATACATCTAATGAATTTGTGTCCCAGCGTCTACAGCACAACTACAAAGTTACTGAAAACACGATATATCATACTACCGACCACTAAGAGCGTTGCTTACAACTGTTAAATAGGTTTGAGAAGTAAAACTAGCTTCCAAAAGAAACGTTTAGCACGCTTTGGCAGATTTAGATATGAATTATGCACAGTAGGATCCAAGCATTCTCCGTAACTTAATAACTTCGTATTAGCTGATAAAGATTCGAGTTAATGCAGTAACTAAGCCATTTTAAATGTATATATCTAATGAATTTGTGTCCCAGCGACTACAGCAGAACGACAAAGATACTGAAACCACGATATATTATACTACCGATCACTAAGAGCGTTGCTTACACCTGTTAAATAGGTTTGAGAAGTAAAACTCGCTTCCAAAAGCAACGTTTAGCACGCTTTGGCAGATTTAGATATGAATTATGCACAGTAGGATCAAAGCATTTTCCGTAACTTAATAATTTCGTATTGGCTGACAAAGATTCGAGTTAATGCAGTAACTAAGCCATTGTAAATGTATATATCTAATGAATTTGTGTCCCAGCGACTACAGCACAACGACAAAGTTACTGAAAACACGTTATATCATACTACCGACCACTAAGAGCGTTGCTTACAACTGTTAAATAGGTTTGAGAAGTAAAACTAGCGTCCAAAAGCAACGTTTAGCAGGCTTTGGCAGATTTAGATATGAATTGTGCACAGTAGGATCAAAGCATTCTCCGTAACTTAATAATTTCGTATTGGCTGACAAAGATTCGAGTTAATGCAGTAACTAAGCCATTGTAAATGTATATATCTAATGAATTTGTGTCCCAGCGACTACAGCACAACGACAAAGTTACTGAAAACACGTTATATCATACTACCGACCACTAAGAGCGTTGCTTACAACTGTTAAATAGGTTTGAGAAGTAAAACTAGCTTCCAAAAGCAACGTTTAGAACGCTTTGGCAGATTTAGATATGAATTATGCACAGTAGGATTAAAACAAAATCCGTAAATTAATAATTTCGCATTAGCTAACAAAGATTCGAGTTAATGCAGTAACTAAACCATTGTAAATGTATATATCTAATGAAGTTGTGTCCCAGCGACTACAGCACAACGACAAAGTTACTGAAAACACGATATATCATACTACCGACCACTAAGAGCATTGCTTACACCTGTTAAATAGGTTTGAGAAGTAAAACTAGCTTTCAAAAGCAACGTTTAGCACGCTTTGGCAGATTTAGATATGAATTATGCTCAGTAGGAACCAAGCATTCTCCGTAACCTTATAATTTCGTATTAGCTGACATAGATTCGAGTTAATGCAGTAACTAAGCCATTGTAAATGTATATATCTAATGAATTTGTATCCCAGCGACTACGGCACAACGACAAAGTTACTAAAAACACGATATATCATACTACCGACCACTAAGAGCGTTGCTTACAACTGTTAAATAGGTTTGAGAAGTAAAACTCACTCCCAAAAGCACCGCTTAGCACGCTTTGGCAGATTTAGATATGAATTATGCACAGTAGGATTCAAACAATATCCGTAACTTAATAATTTCACATTAGCTAACAAAGATTCGAGTTAATGCAGTAACTAAACCATTGTAAATGTATATTTCTAATAAGTTTGTGTCCCAGCGACAACAGCACAACGACAAAGTTACTGAAAACACGATATATCATATTACCGACAACTAACAGCATTGCTTACAACTGTTAAATAAGTTTAAGAAGTAAAACTCGCTTCCAAAAGCAATGTTTAGCAAGCTTTGGCATATTTAGATATGAATTATGCTCAGTAGGAACCAAGCATTCTCCGTAACCTTATAATTTTGTATTAGCTGACAAAAATTCGAGTTAATGCAGTAACTAAGCAATTGTAAATTTATATATCTAATAAATTTGTATCCCAGCGACTACAGCACAACGACAAAGTTACTGAAAACGCGATGTAGCATACTACCGACCACTAAGAGCGTTGCTTACAACTGTTAAATAGGTTTGAGAAGTAAGACAAGCTTCCAAAAGCAACGTTTAGCAGGTTTTGGCAGATTTAGATATGAATTGTACACAGTAGGATCAAAGCATTCTCCGTAACTTAATAATTTCGTATTGGCTGACAAAGATTCGAGTTAATGCAGTAACTAAGCCATTGTAAATGTATATATCTAATGAATTTGTGTCCCAGCGACTACAGCACAACGACAAAGTTACTGAAAACACGATATATCATACTACAGACCACTAAGAGCGTTGCTTACAACTGTTAAATAGGTTTGAGAAGTAAAACTAGCTTCCAAAAGCAACGTTTAGCACGCTTTGGCAGATTTAGATATGAATTATGCACAGTAGGATTCAAACAATATCCGTAACTTAATAATTTCGCATTAGATAACAAAGATTCGAGTTAATGCAGTAACTAAACCATTGTAAATGTGTATATCTAATGAATTTGTGTCCCAGCGACTACAGCACAACGACAAAGATACTGAAAACACGATATATCATACTACCGAACACTAAGAGCGTTGCTTACATCTGTTAAATAGGTTTGAGAAGTAAAACTCGCTCCCAAAAGCAACGTTTAGCACGCTTTGGCAGATTTAGATATGAATTATGCACAGTAGGATTCAAACATTATCCGTAACTTAATAATTTCGCATTAGCTAACAAAGATTCGAGTTAATGCAGTAACTAACCCATTGTAAATGTATATATCTAATGAATTTGTGTCCCAGCGACTACAGCACAACGACAAAGTTACTGAAAACACGATATATCATTTTACCGACACCTAACAGCGTTGCTTACAACTGTTAAATAGGTTTAAGAAGTAAAACTCGCTTCCAAAAGCAATGTTTAGCACGCTTTGGCGTATTTAGATATAAATTATGCTCAGTAGAAACCAAGCATTCTCCGTAACCTTATAATTACGTATTAGCTGACAAAAATTCGAGTTAATGCAGAAACTAAGCAATTGCAAATTCATATATCTAATAAATTTGTGTCCGAGCGACTACAGCACAACGACAAAGTTACTGAAAACGCGATGTAGCATACTACCGACCACTAATAGCGTTGCTTACAACTGTTAAATAGGTTTGAGAAGTATGACAAGCTTCCAAAAGCAACGTTTAGCAGGCTTTGGCAGATTTAGATATGAATTGTGCACAGTAGGATCAAAGCATTCTCCGTAACTTAATAATTTCGCATTAGCTAACAAAGATTCGAGTTAATGCAGTAACTAAACCATTGTAAATGTATATATCTAATGAATTTGTGTCCCAGCGACTACAGCACAACGACAAAGTTACTTAAAACACGATATGTCTACTACCGACCACTAAGAGCATTGCTTTCAACTGTTAAAAAGGTTTGAGAAGTAAAACTAGCTTTCAAAAGCAACGTTTAGCACGCTTTGGCAGATTTAGATATGAATTATGCACAGTAGGATCCAAGCATTCTCCGTAACTTAATAATTTCGTATTAGCTGACAAAGATTCGAGTTAATGCAGTAACTAAGCCATTGTAAATGTATATATCTAATGAATTTGTGTCCCAGCGACTGCAGCACAACGACAAAGTTATTGAAAACACGATATATCATACTACCGACCACTAAGAGCGTTGCTTACAACTGTTAAATAGGTTTGAGAAGTAAAACTCGCTTCCAAAAGCAACGTTTAGCACGCTTTGGAAGATTTAGATATGAATTATGCACAGTAGGATCCAAGCATTCTCCGTAACTTAATAATTTCGTATTACCTGACAAAGATTCGAGATAATGCAGTAACTAAGCCATTGTAAATGCATATATCTAATGAATTTGTGTCCCAGCGACTACAGCACAACGACAAAGGTACTGAAAACGCGATGTAGCATACTACCGACCACTAAAAGCGTTGCTTACAACTGTTGAAAAGGTTTGAGAAGTTAAACTAGCTTCCAAAAGCAACGTTTAGCAAGCTTTGTCAGAATTAGATATGAATTATGCACAGTAGGATTCTAGCATTATCCGTAACTTAATAATTTCGCATTAGCTAACAAAGATTCGAGTTAATGCAGTAACTAACCCAATGTAAATGTATATATCTAATGAATTTGTGTTCCAGGGACTACAGCGGAACGACAAGGTTACTGAAAACGCGATAAATCATACTACCGATCACTAAGAGCGTTGCTTACACCTGTTAAATAGGTTTGAGAAGTAAAACTAGCTTCCAGAAGCAACGTTTAGCACGCTTTGGCAGATTTAGATAAGAATTATGTTCAGTAGGAACCAAGCATTCTCCGTAACCTTATAATTTCGTATTAGCTGACAAAGATTCGAGTTAATGCAGTAACTAAGCCATTGTAAATGTATCTATCTAATGAATTTGTGTCCCAGCGACAACAGCACAACGACAAAGTTACTGAAAACACGATATATCATACTACCGACCACTAAGAGCGTTGTTTACAACTGTTAAATAGGTTTGAGAAGTAAA
>CALNHX010011341.1:0-32847 GCA_940337035.1 Agriotes lineatus
CTCCTCTCCCATCATCTTCCGTGATTCCTTTTTTGCTATCTTAATTGCTTCTTTCACTCTGTCTCTTTTTCTTCTGTATTCTTCTTTATCTCCCATTTCGTTTGTATATACCTTTTCCAAGCTACCTTCTTTTGTTTTACCAATCCTCTTATTTCTTCAGTCCACCAGCTTGTCGCTTTCATGTGTTTGTTACATTTTCTTGCGCCACATATTTTTTCTGCTGCCTTCTTCAGTGTTTCCGTGAAGGCTCTCCATCTTTCTTCTAGCGTCCACATTGTTTGCATATTCCGTTTTCGTTGAAATTCTTTGTCTGTGTCCATCTGATATTTTTCTTTGCTCTCTGTATTTTTAAGTTTATGTATTGCTAGACTACTATATTTTCTTATTTCTTGGGTGTTGTTTAATCTTGCTTGGTATTCTGCTGTTACTAATCTGTGTTGTGTTCCTATTTCGGCTTCTTTCTTTGTTTCAATTTTTTGAATCTTCTCCGTTAAGTCCTGTGTGTAAGTTATAATAATAATAATAAATAAATCTTTATTTCTGACCTCAAAACAATCACAAGAGAGTAACTGGTACCGAGGCCTAGGCCCTTAGTAATAAAATGAAATTTAATATTTTTAAACCCAACCTAACAATATATACTACAATTTGTTTATAATATTGAACAATATGTGTTAAATGCCAGTTTTCTAATTAACTAAGTATTTAAATTCCACATCACATATATTATGACTAATTACATATTTCATATTTTTTACATATTACATATTGGTGTAGATTTTGGTTTTGACTGTCTGCATAAAAGTTGTTTTATTATTAATTTGTAGGTAGTTTGTTGTATATTTGTAGACTTCTGTATAGGGGGAAGCTTGTGTTTTTTTTGTTTTGTGATATTCACTGCGAAATTGTAACTGTGACCGTATATTATAACTGTGCACATTGTCCACTCTTGTTAGTTGGCAGTTACTTTTTGTTTCACCACGAGAGATATTATAAATAAGTTTAATTTGTTCTAAATTTTTTAAGTCCTGTATATTTAGTAATTTTGTTTGATGATACATCGGAGTCATTCGGTTGATGTTGAAGAGAGATTTTATTGCTTTATTTTGCATCCGCTGTAGCATATTTATGTGGCAGCCAGCAGCATTTCCCCAGCAGGGAATCAGGTATCTAAGAGTACTTTCGATCTGACAGTGATAAACTATATTTTTAGTTTCGGTATTTAGATAGTTAGAACAGTTTCTTCTCGCACCTATCATTGAGGCAATTTTTTTTGTCACTGAGGATATGTGATTTGTCCACTGTAATTTGTTGTCTATGTGTAATCCTAAGTATTTGTAATTGTCCACTTCTGTTAGATTTACATGGTTAAATTTTATTGTTATTTTATCCTTTTTTTTTTGTTTTTTTGACTTATTACCATGTAGACGGTCTTAGTCAAATTAACACTTAATTTATTAAAGCACAGCCACTGTGAATAGATTTTTAAATCCTGGTTGATGGTATTTTGCAGTTGCTCCAAATCGCTATTCGAATACACCAGGGCCGTATCATCAGCAAAAGTGACATACCTTGCTATTAATCCACTCAGTTTTAGGCTATGCACATATAGAAGGTAAAGAATTGGCCCTAAAACCGATCCCTGCGGGATGCCTGTTTTAACTTCCACTTCGTCACTGTCCACTCCATTTACAGTTGTGTAGTGCTTTCTTCCGACTAAATATGATTTGAATAGGTCATGTGCTATTCCTCTTATGCCCATGTTATGGAGTTTATTCAGTAGTATATCGAGGTTTACAGTGTCAAACGCCTTTCTTAAATCAAGTTATGTAGTCTATTAAGCTTTTGACGTTTCTTTCTTCTGCTAAAAATGTGTATCTGTCTTCTAATGGTTGTTCCCACAGTGTGTTACCTATTAATATATAATTTTTTCTGCAGAAATCTATCATTTTTATTCCGTTTCTATTTTGGGTTTTTTCTCCATACCCCCCCATACATCCCATTCCTCTGCTTTGATCATTTCCAACTCTACTCTTCCAGTTCCCCATTATTATCGTCTTCTGGTTTTCTTCTCTCAGTTCATCTTGGATTTGTTGTAAGTCTGCATGAAAGTTTGCCATTTCCTCTTCTACGGTTCCTTCTATTGGTGCATATATTTGTATAATATTGATTGTTTCTTCTAGTTTTAAGGTTATTGCTATTATTCGTGGGTTTATTATTTTAACGTCAGTTATTCTTTTGTTTATTTCCTCCGTTATTATTATACCTACTCCCTTCTTTGCTTTTTGTTGTGGGTCTACTCCCAAGTAGTATAGGATATATTTATTTGTTAAATATGTATTTCTTTTGCCCTTGGTTTCGCTTATTCCTAGGATTTGTATGTTGTTTCTTTCCATTTCTTCTGTTAGTTCTATTTCTTTCCCTGTTAGTGTCCCTATATTCCAGATTCCTATTCCAATTGTTTCATTTTCCTTATTTCTTATTGCATTGTTTATAGTCGTGTCCTTACTCATGTCCCGTTTCGTTTCCCGTGTCTTTATTTTTACTCCCTTACTCCTTACTTCTTCTCGGAGTTTTTTGGGATTGTACCTGAATCTCTATTATTTGTTCTGGTTATTTTCCTTTCTCGTAAGTCTTCTTCCGGCGATCTCTCGCTACGTGTTCTTTCTCCCATCTTATCCTGTTTACTTAACAAATTGTTCTTCTTAACATGATCGTTTTGATTATCGGAGTTGACTAAATCTAGGCGCATTCTTAATTTACGACCAAGAAATAGTTCTGCAGGACTTACCCCTGTTGTGCAGTGCGGTGTATTTCTATAACTTAATAAAAACCTACTTAATACCTCTTGCATATCTGAAATGTCGTCATTAATACCGGTACAAATAGCTCTTTTTACAATCTTAACAGCGTTTTCAGCTGCACCGTTTGTAGATGGATGGAAGGGTGCGCTCGTTTTTAGGATGATATCATTACTACTTGCTGGGGTTACCAACATTGAGTCGGTGCTGACCTGAAGAAAATAGTTTTGGGAGAGAAAAGATGAGGGATAAATGTAATAAAAAAGATCAAGATGAAATAGTTTTTTTTACGTTATAAAGGTATGATTTCAAAAATTATTTTATATTTTTTAAGTAGTATATGAAATGCAACAGTTTTTACCCCTCCGTGGATACATTAAATTTGAACAAGACGTCTCGCACGCCTTGATATTTAAATAATTAGTATTTATCCCTTTTATCCCTTAGCTAGCTTAATGAACCTGAAATTCTCTTAAAATCTCAGTTAGTGGCTTATAAAAAAATCACTATCTGCCAGAACAGGAATCTGGTTCTCTCTTATAGTGTAGCACTAAAACCTTTAAGCAATACACAAGAACAACCGAATTTTTTACCTTATCTATTGATTTCAAAACACAAATAAAAACATAAAAGACACAAAGAAGACACATTTAAAAACAGAAAAGAAATTAAAAAAATAGAATAAAATGTTCAACCAATATACGTGCGATATAGCTTAAGGCTACTCGTAGGCATATTGTAAACATACATGAACATCGTAAAATATCATCAAAAAGAACGTTGAAATAATTGTCTCTTAAAAGATCGCAAATCTTAAAATGTCTTTACCAAAAACGCAATGTCAAAATTGCCTAAAGCTGATACTTCTTTGAGTCTGGCCCTGTTTAAATTCACGTGCAAGCTGCACACATATTATTCGCTGATAAAATACATTCCTTCGCTTTTGAAGAAGATTGCAGTTAAACGCAACCTTTACTTGGTACTGGCTGCATCATCCGCTCGTAGCCCACATGATGCTGGGAACCCGCTTGCAGTCCTTGTATGGACAATTGAGTTAGCACCTCTCAAAATGGATGCTTTAAATGAGATTTTAAATATAGCACAATGGGTGTTTTTACATGTACACTCAGAAAATGCGTTTTAGAAATTTACAATCGCTCCCTCGCTGCACTTTAACACCGTTTACAGCAAACGTTGGCTACCAGGTTTTTTCAGGCCGTTTCAAATTAACATATCGTGCTGGGCGAATTTGCATGCTGTACTTTTGAGTCGAACAAATCCATGCAGCTCTCAGAAGAGCTTTCGTACAACAGCCATCTTTGGCGTCTTCTTTGTTAAATTTGCATGAGTTGAAAACCCTGCATCCTGTAGACAGCGTGTGGTTCTTGCTGCAATCACGAAAACTGAAATTCACAATACACGTCCAACGCAGGACCGGCTTTGCGAACATTTGGTTAAATAAAATACAATACTAAATTTAATAATAAAACATAAGAAATACAACTTGGGTTTTATATTTAAGCATGGAAAATTAACGTTATCGGTGAGGGATCCAGCTGGCTCGTTACACATAGCCGTTGTAAATCAAAAATTAAAAACAAAACTACTTTTTACATTCCATAGAATATATTTTTTAAATCCATCTTAGAAATTACGTAAACTATTACCAAACTATATTTTTCTGAAAAAAAAAATAAATATTATTTTCTACAATTATATTTTTTGACTTTTTGTGCACTTTCTACCAATGACCTCTGCTCTGCAGCTTTTATATAGGAGTAAACATTTTCGCAATTCATGTATGTATGAACATTTAATTAACCCGAAGAATTTTATTGAAAACCCGAAGCCCGAAGAATGATTGCCAAACTCGAAGTCTTCGGGTCAAAATGACAGTGTTGGCAACCCTACTACTTGCAAAATTTTTAAATTTGTTCGAACTGCCTCTAAACAAGTTTGGCAAGATTTAATGGTATTTTCCATGTTATAATTCATAGATGGCCACCAGACGTACGACCTAGCGATTGACTTAGTTTTAACTATCCCCATATGAGGTGCATGCAGTCCATTTACTATGCTTTGTTGTAAACTTATGGGAACAACAACAGGATAGCCATGAAAAAAGCAATCGTTTTCTAGGTATAATTTCATAGATTCCCGAAAATAAGGCTTTAATTCATTGTTAACTACTTTCGGCCAACCTTTTTATAAATACTGAACAACCTTGCACAAAATTGGATCACAAGTAGTAGCTTTTTGTATTGATTTCCAATCAATTAAGTCTGAACTATCAACAGTAATGTATTAGGTGCATAGTGACTTGCCGATAATGCTGGTCAGCACGACCAGCTGCCTTGCGATGAAAATATGTCCAGACTGCGAAGCCGGAGGGCGTATTTTCTAAGCAATCCAGCGGAAGTGCAATCTGGTCAGTATTATCGAAGCAAGGAACTATGCACGCAATATATTTTGCGTGACTATTGCTTGAATCGATTAAAAAAACTAACGAATCATCATTTTAATTAGTAAGGTGGAGTATTACCGATACGTTGTTATATAGCAATAGTTATTGATGCAAGTAGTTTTTGATTGGCTGAAAGTTAAAAAAGGGAGTTCGATCGTTGGTCAAATGATATTGTTTGACAGATGTATGCAATAGTCAATATAATTTATACAGTTGCTAGCAGTATTTTCTAACACCCTCGTTTTTAACAGGAAAGGAGATAATGCATCCGCATTATTTTGCTTAGATGATACATATTTTACTGTATATGAAAAATTAAACAAAAACAATGCCCATCTTTGAAGTCTGTCAGTAGACATTTGAGGAATACCCTTACTAGGATTAAAAATAGACACTAAGGGCTTATGATCCGTTACAAGGATAAAATGTTTACCAAATAAATATTGATAAAACTTTTTTATACCGAATATTATCGGCAATGCCTCTCTCTCAATTTGAGAATATTTACATTTGCTCTTATTTAATGTTCTAGGCGCACATGCGATAGGTCTTTGTGTCCCGTTAGCGTTAGGCCAAACATGGGAAATAACAGCCCCTAACCCTACACTGGATGTATCCGTGGTTAATTTAATATCCAAATTTGGGTTAAAATGAATTAAAACGTCCAAAGACGTCAGCACTTTTTTAATATTATTAAATGCAACAGAACAAGATTGACTCCAAACAAACTTTTGGTTAATGATAAATTGTATAAGCGTTTCAAAATATCTGAACAATTTGGAATAAATTTATGGTAATAATTCACCATAACCAAAAATGCTCTTAAATCAGATATATCTTTTGGAGGGGGTACATTAGCAATGGCTACTATTTTACTGCCGTCTGAATGTAACCCTCGACTATCAATCTTCTATCCTAGATATGTAACAGTATGTTTAAAAAATTCACATTTAAATTTAGAAATTTTCAATCCACATTCCTGAAACTTATGTAAAACTTTATCTAATCGTTCTAAATGTTGTTCGTGGGTCTCCCCTGTAATTAAAACATCATCGTTCGATTAGTTTTTGGAAAATAGAAGAGCATGACGTAACACCAAAAGGCAATCTTGTATATCTATAGAGCCCTTTGTGCGTACTAATTGTTAATAAACCGCGAGATTGTTCATCTACCTCTACTTGCAAATAAGCGTTAGCTAAATCTAGCATAGAAAAATGTTTACCGCCCCTTAATTTTAAAAATAATTCCTCCACACGCGGCATTGGATATCTTTCGATCTCTAACACTTGATTAATAGTTAGGTACTTTAAAAGTCTCCACAAATTCTAACTGCCTATTATCTTTTAAAATTGGAAGAATGGGCTTGGCCCAAGTACTAAACGATACTGGTACTAATATACCCAGTTCTACTAATCTTTTAATTTCCGTTTCGACCAATTGTCACATAGCAAATGGCCGTGGCTTAAAAATGTTTGCCACCGAACCTTCTTTTACTCTTAGTGAAATTTTTGCTTTGTTAAACAAACCCAATTCGTTCGAAAATACCTCACCATATTTGCCAATTACAGACTGTAAACTGGTATCCTCCTTAGACTGATGTAACACCTTTACATCCGCTACCCTTTAATGAAAATTAAAAAAACCACGCTTTTCCTACCAACGGTGGGCTACCATTATACGACAAAAAGAGTAACATCAGAAATTATACTGTTATATTTTACAGTAACGTTAGCAACTCCAAAAGGTTTAGTTGTATTGCCTGTGTAATCTCTAAAAATTCTGTCAGTGGTTGACAATTTAACGTGTGATAAAACATTTTCCCATAACTTTTTAGAAATTACCGATACGCTAGCTCCCGTGTCGATTTCAAATTTTATAGGAATATCTTCTACCACAAATTCGCACATTCTGCATCAATTTTAAATAATGCATCTAAATTGAAATCAGGTTCATTATTTAAATAAAAATTAGGTGCTCTCCTGGTCTTCTTCTTCGTGCATACAGAATTGCAAAATTTGCATTTACGCTCACGATAATAACTGTGATTTTTATAACCACAAACTTTACACTTTTTCTTCGGTGGGTCTCCACATCCTTCTATCTTACTTGCGGAGTTGTTAATCTGCCTCCAAGGTCCACACATTGATCCGTTTCGTGATGTTGACGATCGCAAGCGCCCAATATCCACCTGGTCCGATTTAAATAAAACCGAGGTCCCCTTATCAGAAAATTGGCGTGCCGCTTCTTTGCTAATAGCAATTTTAACTGCTTTTGAAAAAGTTAGCTTCCGAACCTCCTTTTCAAATAACCAGTCCATGATAGGTCCTTTTTCTAACCCAACGATAAAGACATCTCGCAGCACACACTCCAGCTCTTTCATGTCAAAATTTCCGAATGCAGCGAGATTTTATAAAAATTATATTGTGCTGGAAATTGAGAAGTACTGGGAACAGAATGTGCATCAAAATATCCAGTTAAATCCTTATAACCTACTGTTTCAGGCTTCTCAGGAACACATAGGTTGAAAATTAATTTATAGGCATTCTCGCTACAACAATTAAGCAGAACTGCATCCTTCCTTTCTTCTTCCGTTATTTGATTAGCCAAAAAATATTGTTCTATCCCAAAGCTGTGCAAATTACTTTTAAAAAGTAATTAATTACTAATTACCAATTACCGCTCAATGCAGTAATTTAATTACCAGAGATTCAATTACTCACAGGAAATAGTAATTCAATTACCAATTACTTAGTAAGTGTAATTGTACAACATCAATTACTTTTTCAATTACTTTGAATAAAAATGATCATATATGTAGTTGTATTTAGTAGAACTTTTTTGCAAGTTGCAACTATCATTAGTGTCGTGTCGATTCGTGACCGTAATCTGAAAATGCTTCATTTTTATGTTTTGTTAACTATAGTTAATCTACATACTCTATTACTCTTGAAGGTTTTTTGATAATTAAATCTTGTAGCTACATACACCGTTCACCAAAACCAAAAGTTTTTAGTTTGTTTTGTGTAAGATGTATAAATTCAAGCATAATAATTATACAGGGTGTCCCAAATAAAATGGGACACTGATTTGGCATAGATTCCTTAGGTTATAATAAACCGATTAAACCGAATATACCTTAGTACAAAGTAGGTAAGAAGGTATAGGGAATTGGAAGTTCAAATTTATATATATATTTTTTATAATAGTTTCCACATAGGTTATGACTCAAGTTGAGCTTTTTATCACGATTGAGGATTTAGTTGCCGAGGCCCGTAGGGCCAAAGCAAATAAACCACGTGAGGGATAAATAGGAACTACCAGTGCCAAGGGGTACATTGTTTTTTTAAAATTGAGAAATCGCAAAATTACAACATTTTAATCAACTTTTGTAGGTTATGTTGACGTCGGTTGACGTTTACCTATCGCCCAGCCGCCTACAAAAAGTCGTTAAACAATGGATTACTTCACTGCCGATTTCTCGTATTTTATTTGACGATTTCGACGTTTTTCACTGCCGATTTAAAATGTTGTTTTCGAATATGAAGAAATGTCGAATTTAATTTTGGCTAGATTTTGTAATAGTATGAGAACAAATAGCACGCTGAATATGTTAGAAAAGTGATTTTTCCATGTTCGTGATACATTAATCCACTCGCTTTGCATCGGTCGCTCGTAAATTAAACGTTGAAAAACTCTCACTTTTCTTAACTTGTAGAACAATCTACTATTAAATATTCCTAACATGAGGCTGAATGACAAAAATATGTAACTTATCTAAGTATACAGGGTGGAACATTGAATTTCTTAATTGTTTGACAGCAAAATTCTATTTAGATTTTGTAAATAACACTACATGGTGATCCAATTGGAGCAACTTGAGCATTTTATGTTGGCTCAGTTCGAAAATACTTTTTTTACCCCTTTATACGAAAGTGGCATTTTCTGTCGCCTGTTAGGGGTTTCCCGAAAATATATATATTTTGTTCCCTGGTCGGTTTCCAATGGCAGTGGGAGGGAATATAATACATTGACTGCCGTTGCCATTAGAGACGGGAGGCAATGTGATTAATAATAAATCAACTAGCCTCCTGGTTTTCATATTTAAATATATTTGAATGCAGCTGAATACAAGAGAGTGATATGTTTTTCGGACTTTTTCCACTGTCTAGGGTGTAAATCACACAACGATTCGTTCAACCGCCCTGGTGGCCTAGTGGTTAGAGTGGCAGAGTAGTAATCACAGCGATCAGCGGTCCCGGGTTCAAACCCCGGTGGAGGCACAAATTTACGTTGAAAAACATACAATATCAGTCCTTCTTAGGACTAACCAGGAACACCTAAAGACGGGAATAGAACAAAACTCCCGAAACGTTGTTTGATTTACACCCTAGACAGTGGAAAAAGTCCGAGAAACATATCATAATAGACCACTGCCAAAAAAATGACATTCAGAGAACAACAAGAGATAGTCTCATCATAAAATGTAAAAGTGTTGTTTGTATAATTTTGGACTAAAACGTTGCTGAAGAATTAAACTACATCTGCGAGAGGGAATGATACATTTTCCTCCCTATTAATACAAATACCTTTAAAAAATGTGTTAGCTAACTTTCGAAATTTTAAAACAAAATATCAATTTGGTGTTGATCAGGAACTGTTGAAAGTTGACAGGTGACTGATAACCCTAGTTGAAAACGGCAGATTGAAATAAGAATTTGTACATAAGATACAAAAACAAAAGACCGTGTGTTCAAAAAGAAATTACATAAGGGTTAGCCATGGAAAATAAAACTAATGTCGACAGCAAGCTTTAGAGACAACAATTTTTAGAATTTTCAATCACGATATTAGCGTATAATATAAACTTATGACAGCAACGAGCGTTTTGACAGCTAATGAATTCTAAAGCTTGCTGTTGACATTACTTTTATTCCATGGCCAACCCTGATGTAATTTGTTTTTGAACACACCGTATAAGAAACAGGTAAAAATACGTATTTCATAAAACTACTGTCAAGGCTCGACAATTATAGCTCAGATTGCTTTCATATTTTTACTTAAAATTTCAAAATATTATCAACATCTTTAATAATACTTATTGATTTTAAGTTTAGGGCAATAAAATACCTCATGCTTAGTGATGTAAATTACCCGGGTATTTATTTTTAGGGGTAAATACCTGGGGTATTTATCCGGGTAAATACCCAAAATGGGTATTTAAGCGGATATTTATAGACTCATTTACAAATATTATAATCTAATGTATCTATCTAATGAGTATAATTGATTCATAACTGAAGGTACTCTATTCGAATTTTATAAAAATGTTTAAGAAATTAGCTGAACTGAGAACATTTACTGCCCAAAATACAGATGGGGACATAATTATACAGGTTTTGCCTAAAATTGTACGGAACATGGCAATTCCATGAGTTGGAAAAGATTCAAATACTAATTACCATAAGAGTAACCGAAATGGAAAATGCAATAAATACTTTGGTAGCCAGGCAACAAGTAGCTATTATACCTACTTGTTGCCTAGCTACCAAAGTAATTATTGCATTTTCTATTTCGGTTACTCTTATGGTAATTAGTATTTGAATCTTTTCCAACTCATGGAATTGCCATGTTCCGTATAATTTTAGGCAACCTGTATACAACAGTAATGAGATAGCATGAAGAAGAAACAGAATTCAATGATTGAATAAGAAAGAGATGAACATACAAACAAATATTTGAGTAAACTTGATGTTCATTTTAATTATGGCATATGTCAACAAAATATGCCTACTAAAATAACTTTTTTACGGTTATCTCTTATTCAAGTATTATGTGTTTTTGCTTATGCTATCTTATTGCTGTTGCATACTTATGGTCCCATCGGTATACAGCGTTGTTTATATTATTTTGTGATATTTTTTGCCTTATTAAGATTGTTTCGTAATATGTCTATCAGTATATATTAATGTTAATAATTATAAGGATTATTTCTTCAAATTAATGTTATGTTCATTTTTTAAAAATGGAGTCAGAGCCGTCACAATGTTTTTTGTAATCTCTAACAGGCGCAATTTATTGCGTCTAACTGTTTATTTCCACAAACTTCGGCAGCCAATGTTCTTTCCCGATAGATGAGTAATTTACCTGGGTGAATGCTTATTCAATGTTACATTTAAATTGTTATTTTACATAAAATATTCCAGTGCATTTATATGTAGTTTATTTATTAAGATAACATTATGATGTGAGTAAAAGTTTAGCTTAGCTTTCTAAATATTACACATTTGATAAATACCCAGTGTTTAGGTATTTACCCGAGGCAGGGGTAAATACCCAGGTAAATACCCATTTATAAATACCGTACCCACTGGGTATTTACCCGACCCACATCACTACTCATGCTGCATTTTTGAGTCAACCAGGCATGGAATTTTGCAATTAGGTTTACATGTTGTTATCAAATATTGGCCGTTTAGATCAATTCCTCACTCAAAAACTCACTCTGGACCTATTGCCTGTTACACTTGCACGGCAGTATACCCCTATGCTAGTACATAGTTTAAAACAAGCAATTAGAAAAGAATAAATAGTTATTATGAACCAATATCGTCTAATGAAGCTAGTTTAAATTATATTTTTACCGTAGGTATTGTAATCTGTAATGTATTTATCGCAAATATAGTTTTAGCGTCTTGCACAATAAATATTAGTGTCCTTATTACAAGCTACATATCACATCTTCATACACGCACCAGAACTCGTGCACGTATCAGCGTTGTACAAAATGCAAAAGTTGCTGTTATTCGACTCATCAGAGGAAATAATAAATAAATTAGGCAGGTATTGTTCCGGTTTCGATTTGCTTAATATGTACCTTAATAAGACCTTATCTTAGTTTTTGCTTTCTGGAGATTTCTCACCCTATCGAGGTCAGTAATTCAGTAATTGAAATACCACAAAGTAATTCAATTACCTCGAGTAACTTAAATAAATACTTTAGAGTAATTTAATTACATAAAAGCAATTGAGTAATTGATTGTAGTAATTAATTACTTTGAAAAAGTAAATTTCACGTACTTTTTAACAAAAATGCCAATTCCCAATTACAATTACCACATTTTGAAAAGTAATTCAATTCCAAGGCAAATAAACAAGAAGGAATTTAATTACAAAGTAATTAATTACTGCCCAGCTCTGTTCTAACCTTGCTTTATACACAGTCCAATCCGACGTCGTTGAATCAAATTCACGCAGATGCCCAATCATTTGATGAACTACTTTTGCTTCTTTACTCATCTCGAAACGTTGAAAATTTACAACTTTTGAATTAATCCTGTAGGTTCACTTGATACTACTAACTATAAGCATTAGATAATAACTAGTCAACGCTTCAAATAATACTTATCGCCAATGTAGTGTTCTGTACTTACAGAACGTATCAACACCTGTTAATCAACAGACAAGTCGATTCGGAAATATTTTATTTAGCTAAAACTATTTTAAAAAATGTCATGCGCGTCGCGCAAGAGCATTACCTGCAAAATCTTCTACTAAGTTTATTGATAATACTTACAAAAAGTCTCTGCAAAGTTGTTGTTGAATTTGTAAATTACAACGAAAGAGGTGGTCAGTTAACAGATCCATTTCGTGGATCCATTTTGTGGATCTGTTAATTGGCCACATCTTTCGTGCAATTTGACGCCGTTAGATTATTTTCTTTGAGGATATGTAAAGTAGCATGTCTACGTCGATAAACCGGAAACAATTGAGCACTTGGAAGCCAACATTCGACGCGTTATTGCAGAAATACAGCCTGATTTATTGCGAAGAGTGTGTGAAAATTGGACCTTCAGATACGTCATGTATACGCCAATCGCGGCGGTCACATGCCCGAAATCATATTCAAACATAAATGCCATAAAATTATCTTTCAAATAAAGCCAATTTCATGGATATTAAAAACGGCGCCCAAACGCAAGAAAAATTGGGTACTCCATAAACGAACTCAAACGGATGTCAAGAGTGAGAGGGAAGACAAACGAAGCGGGCGATTGGATAGCCAAAACAGAGGAATTGGGGATAAGATCCGATACAAAGAAGAGCAAGCGCAAAGAAAAAGAGGGTAGTGAAGAAAAAGGAGGAAAAGGATATTTATTAATAGCAACGGCAAACGTCAGAGGTTTAAACAACGAAGGAGCGGTAAAACAATTAGTAAGGGTAGCTAAAGAATATAAACTGGATGTTCTGGCGATTCAAGAAACTAACATCAAAGGACATAGCATGTCAGTGGTGAACAATTATGTGTGGATTAACGGAGGGGGGAAGCATACAGGAGGTTAGGAACAGGATTTTTAATAAGAGAACAGCTGAAACACATAATAGTGGATTATAAAAGAGTTAATGAGAGACTCAGCTATCTGCGGTTAAAAGGAGAGTTTAGAAAAATAAGCTTAATAAATATCCATGCATCCACGGAGGAAACCGAAGAAACAAAAAGAGACGATCTCTACGAACAGTTAGAAGAAATATATAACTTCATCCCTCACTTTGATGTCAAAATACTATTAGGCGATATGAACGCCAAGGTAGGGAGAGAGAGAAGAAACGAGTACACAGCGGGCAAGGAAAGTTTGCACAAGGAATCAAACAAAAACGGGAAGAAACTGATCGACTACGCAGCAAGAAACAGTATGGTGATTAAAACAACTCAGCTTAAGCGTAAGGATATTGAAACGGGTCAATTCGTGCCACTTGTAGTTATTCAAATTATATCTGTTCATTATATGCTAATTAGCAACGAAGCCTAACAGTAGGTGTTCTTGTGTTCATTCATGTAGCTTCGCACTATAGAGTAATAATTAATGTATACGCTGTCAATGACTATAAGTGTAATGTGCCACGAATTCGTGACGGAATTCGTCGAGAATGCAGTTTTCGCTCAGGAATAACCGGGCAGGATGGGGATTAACGCCGGAGGTCTGCAAGAATAGGATTCGCGCCCAAGTGGTTGAATAGCGCGGATCAAGAGATTCTCACCGAGATTGTTAACAAGTAGGGGTCGTCGCGAGTTCGCTGATCGAACTCGCGAATTGTCAGCAACACGAAGCGGGCTAATAACAGCCATAAACAGCGCATCATAGATTGTGTGGTAGCCGGCATTATTCGGCGGCGGCTCATCGTGCCTCTGAAAGAGACGCCAGCACCCAAAAGCAGCCAAATCCTGCCACAGTTGCAGCCTTGTCAGAAGACAGCTATCGTTGCAATATCATAGGAAAAGCACCTGCCTTAGTAGACAGCTATAACACTTGGAGGCCCTCAAAAGCCAGGTTAGTTAATAGCCATAATCACCGTACAAGCGAAATATTATTGCACCAGCTGGAGCCATTACCCTTGTGATTGTTAGCACGGGGAATTACCTGCTGATCGAGCGTCGCAATTAAGTCATCCCAACGTGCACGCACTATCTTCAAAAACCGGTATCCGGTTACAAGCCTGTTCAAGAAGGGACAGCGATTAATAAACTTCTACGTATCTGTTTGAACCATTTTCATATATGCAGTGTGTTAGCGCTGTATTTTGCATGTACTTATATGTATTTTCTTGTGTGTGTATTGGTTTGCAGATTATATGTCTTCATTATAAACTGTTTAGCTTCTTGTGGTCAGTCATATGTACCTTGGTGAGTACAACATTTCAGGTGTCCACGAGTTGGCCTTAAACAGTATTTGTTGGCCTCAAAAACATTAGCTGTGCCTTAGCTACACTAAGAATATAAAAAAGAGTCTCATAAGCATACCGACTGAGTCAGCTAGCGAACCCAGTGCAAAGTAAAGTAATAATTCAGTAAGTGTAGGTAGGTAAGAGAGCGGCAGTGTTAAAATATACATAAAATCACATGGACAAGCCCAGACGGTCGTACAAACAACCAAATCGATCATGTGTTGATAGAGAAAAAGCACTCAAACAGTATAGAAGATGGAAGAACATTTAGAGGAGCGGATATCAGTTCTGATCACTTTATGGTCAGAGCTAGATTAAGGCAGGAAATACCGAAATTAGCGGGGAAAAAGGAAGAAAGAGAATTAGATGGGAGATTGAGGCACTGCAAACAGAGGATAGGCGAAGCAAATATTTAAAAGCCATAGAACAAAGTAAAATCATCAACCCACAGGATACAGTCAATGGAAAATGGGAAGCAATCAAATATACAGTCAGGCAAGGAGCGCAGGGTCTAGAAAGGACCAAAGCAAGATCCAGGAAGGAATGGTTTGACGAGAGCTGCGCGAAAGTGGTAAACGAGCGAAAGAAAGCAAAACTCACAATGTTAAAAGAAAATACGGCTGAAGCACTAGGAAAATATAAGGAAGCCTGCAGAAAAGTGAAATCAAAGTGTCGGGACAAAAGAGAGAGGCTACAGAAAATAGAAAAGCTAGAAGAAAACCATCAAAGAAAGCAGATAAGAGAATTCTAGAAGCTTAAAAGAAAGTAAAGTAGGAGGTAAAAACAACTTATGTTTTACAGGAACGAGAAAGGGAAATTAATCACAGAAACAGGGGCGATACAGGACATGTGGGACCGATACTTCAAAAGAATTCTAGAGCAGAAGCAAGGGAAAACAGAGAATGAAGAAGCGATTGAATGAGCTAATTGACACCCGTCTTAAGGAGCAAGAGAAGAAGATCAACTTACTGGAAAAAAAGTTGGCTACAGCTGAGGATCTATTAGATCATCATGAACAATATTCGAGAAGAAATAATTTACGAATATTTGGAATCCCAGAAAGTCCTTCAGAAAATACCGACCAGCTGGTTGTGAAAATGTGCAGTGATAAGTTAAACATTACGATAACTGAAAGTGATATAGACTGCAGTCACCGCCTTAGGAACAAGGTAGGCAGGGACAGACCTATTATAGTAAAATTTTGCCGACGAAGCATTAAAACTGCTATTTACCGAGCTAAAACACGGCTGAAAGGCTCAAAAATTATTATACGTGAAGATTTAACCCATAAACGCGTCCTAATTGTTAAAGAAGCTGTCTCAAAGTACGGAAATAAAAATGTGTTTACTAGCAATGGAAACATATTTGTTAAAACTAATAACGAGATACATAAAGTGGCTTCCTTGAACGATTTAACAACTATTAACTAATTATTTAATTATTATTTACTTTATCAGCAGCAGATTGAGTTTATGTATCATTTATTTCATTCGCTTGAATTATTCAAAGTTGAGTGATAAGTATTCTGTTTTGTTTGGTTTGTTGTGACAACGATTTTTATTTTTGAGATGCATGGTTATCGAAATTTTTGTTAATGTTCATGAAATTGTCGTAAACCTATGACAGGCAATATCAGGACAGCGAGTTAAGTTGCCTGTCGTGGCCTTAACGAAAAAAAACTTTATTTATTTTACTACACAAGTTTTTAATTCAATGTAGGAGTTACAAATTTGTACAGAGTAACGTTCTGTAAGAAGCACATCTAAAACTAGCAACGTTCTATAAGACACAAATCTATAAACTAAACTAAGATTACACAAGTGCGGCTATTTATAGCCTCTGCCATCTTCGGGTGGGGCGACTGAGTGTCGTCACATAATTTCATAATATTGCACAACGTTTTGCAACGTTTTGCAATGCTACACTTCTTTGCTAGTTCAGCGAATTCTAAATATAGAATTCGTGGTAGCAAGCGACCTATATATTCTTAAGTGGTTGAGTAGTTTACATTACTTAATTGATAGTCAAGTGTTTATATTACTCCTCCCCTCTTAAGACAATTCAAAGCATTTTGAATTTCACGTTTTGATTTCTAAGAACTCAAAAGGTTTAGGAATATCGTCTTTAAAGACTTTTGATTTTATATATGCCATGAATTTATCTTGTAAGGCTTGGCGTTTACAATAGGTATATACTAACAAACTTAAGATTATTATTACAATCATACTTAGTATTATAATCGTGGTTACAGAAATGTACTGCAAGTTCGTTACATTGGCAGGCTCAAGCGCCCTTTGTATTCCCCCAAGCTGTGACTGGTCTTTAATCAGCTCTTTAATGTTGATCGGTGTTAGATCCACACTTACTGTTTTAGTGTGTTTAGCACTATTTGCATCCAAGGCATCAATATTGGGTATTTGCAACTTTACAAGTTTTGAGGAAGAGGTTCTGATTTGGAACAACAAGGTATCATGGTCAATGACTGCTGTGCAATCCGGTGTGAGATGAATTAGATTCGTTTTCGTTACTATCTTCCTTGAACTGGTGTCTAAGCATTTAATGTCAATAGTTACTTTTTGTGGAGTAGTAACCAACCAGGTGGAATCGTCAATCTGGGCTATTTTAACTTTTAGTAAGTTAAACAGGTAGGGTGAACAAGTTTTGTTGGAGGAAAAAGACAAAAGTTGGGTCTCACATAACTGGTTATTAACAACGGAAAAATGGTACTTCTCAGTGCAAAAATAGGAACCGGTGGTTACCAATTTACAGTGGTCCAGTTCGACGGGTATTGACGTTGCAAGGTTGAAGAGTATGGTTTTATAGGTAGGAATGATCATACGGTATAAATTGGAATCAATGTATACCGGGAACGGTATCAATTGCATGAGTTGGTAAATAGTGTCTTTGTGTACTAATGGTATTTCGAAGACGAAAGTTATTTTGTTATTAATTTGATAAGCTTGGATTAATATTATAGATTCGTAAAGATGAAGGGTTTTATGGTGTACAGGGTAAGGTAAAGAAAGCATGTTGTCTGAGTTTTCAGAAAGGTAGATAGAGATTTGATTGGGTTGGATAATAGTTCTGCATTATCAAGTAGGGACATATGCATTTGTTGGTTTTGTGCAAAGGTGAGAGATGTTTCTAATTCGAGCCAGGTGTCTACAAACATTTGTAACGAAAATATTCTGATAGGACACTCTGAATAGAGAGTGAATTGATGTTGTTGGTTATAGCACGATTTTGTACAATCAATTTCTGTAAATTTATATTTAAAAGTTCCTGATTTTTGGTTAGGGTAAATATAGCGTTTATGGAATCATTTATTAAATGTGTATGTTGACTTAGGATTTTAGTGTGAATATCTCTTGTGGATTGAAGATCCGCAATGGCATTCTCGTATTTTTCTCCGTCTTCGGCGTCAAGATTGCCTGTCAAAAATTTAAATACAGTGCCGAGTCCATTTATTACTCCGCGTTTTGTTCTGATTGTATCTGAAGGAAATATTTGATCAATCATGTTGTCAATCCGTATGATGTACTGTTGGATCAACAATAGCATGTCATTGTGGTTTAATTTTGTTTGTTCTTCATTTTTAACTGTGTAAAAATTACGATCTCTTAATTTAAAAATAGAGGCTAACAAGGAACGTCTAAGGATCGTATAGTTTGTTAACAAGGGTGTGTAATCAAATGTCTTTACAATGGTCCAGTCGCTTTCTTTAATCTGCGCTTTTCCTAGGTTTTGAGGGTATAGTCCAGGGTTTTCGGAGAGGTCGGTTATCGTAACGTCGCCAAGGGTTGAAGTTAAGAAGAGGGACCAGGTAATGATGTACCTGCAACAAGTTTATTTTCTTTAATAGGTAGTATTTCGTTTGCGTGTCTGTTGAGTACTCGTTTCGTATGTTCGTCTTGTACAGTGTAGATGTGATTGTCCAGTATTTTGATGATTTTAAAGGGTCCTTTAAATTTCATACTCTTTTTATTACGTCTATCGTTTTTAAGAAAGACTTTTTGGTTAAGTTGTAATATTACAGGTTGTCGTTTATCATTAATTTTCTCGTTACGTCGTTGTTTTGTTTCTAGTTGCATAATTTTTAGGTTGTCATATAATTGTGTCATTTTTTGTTTGTGGTCGTTTACATATACTTCGTAGAATCTGTCAGTACAAAGTTCGTATGGATTTTGATTGTCGGTATGACCAAAGAGAATTTCAAAGGGTGTGAATTTAAGATTTGAATGTATTGTATTGTTATACGCGAGTATAGAATAGGTCATTCTGTCTTTTTCTGGAGTGGATTCTAATAATCTAAAATGCTCAATTAGAGTAGAATGTACTCGTTCAATTAATGAATTTGATTCGTGATGCAACGGGGTAGCTATATGTAATTCTATTTTGTGTAACTTCATGAATTCTTTAATGATTATGTTATCGAATTCATTGTCTGCAATGATTTTCTTCGGAATGGCGTAGTTTGAAAAATATGTTAAGATGGCGTTTAATATATCGACTTTATTATGTGAGGTCAAGGGGTATGCTTGAGTAAATTTACTAAAATTATCAATTACGGTCAAATACCTGGTTCGATTAATTTGGAAAATATCTATACTGATGCAAGAAAACGGTTTATCGTATGTGGGTGTAAATTGGAAAGGTAATTTATTGGGGTTACGATTGTACTTTTCTCTTTTACATGTATCACAATTCGTGATAAATGTATTGATTTCCTTGGTCATTCCTCTCCAATAGTATAATCTTTGGAGGTGCTCTATTGTCTCGTTGATCCCTCTGTGATTGGTATCACCGAAATGGTAATCGGCGATATATTGTTTTCTATGATCTGGGTTTGTGACATAAGTAACTTGTTTAATACATTTATGAAATTTCGGAGAGTTAGCATTAAGATTTTCTGAAATGAAATGTGAAAATTTCGCAAACGTTTCTTCGTTTTGGAATATGCAATAGTAGTGTAGTTTAGGTGAACAATGTTCGATAAGCAATTGCATAAATTTTTCTATATAGTTTTGGTTGTTGATAAATACGGTTATATGGGAATATCCATCAAAGTTATATATTTGCATGGGTTTAGGGATTACGGCGTTTATAAATTCGATTTGGTTTTTATACCTTTGTAAAGGTAATTCTGCGATGTCAATCACAGGTGTGGAAGATTGTTGTGAATGTATCGTATCCGGTACAGAATTGTTGTCATTGTCATTATTCACGGCACCAGGTGCAGGTGTTGGTTTTTCGTTTTGCTTTTTAGTAATTATTATGTCCGACAGAATTTTAACTTTTTGTTTCGTAGGTGGGTTAATTGCTGTTATCGTAAAATCGGATAGGTCAGGTGGATCTGGTCGATTTGCTATGATACTAGCATTATCGTCAAAATCGGGTTCAGGTGTGTCTAATTGTTCAATTGATAGGGGATTTATATTAATTCGGCTTAAGGCATCAGCTACCTTATTGGTTTTTCCTGGTAGGTATTTAATGGTAAAATTATATTCTTCTAATTTTATACTCCAACGGGTTAATTTAGAATTTGGCTCTTTGATGTTGCGAAGCCATATTAAAGGTCTATGGTCTGTAAATATTGTAAAATGTACGCCATATAAATAGGGGCGGAAATGTTTGCAGGCCCAAACAATAGCTAATAATTCTCGTTCTATTGTCGGGTAGTTAATTTCGGCTTGGTTAAGGGTTCTTGATGCATAGCTAATAGGTCTGTTATTTTGTGATAATACTGCTCCAATAGCAAATTTGCTAGCGTCTGTAGTCAGTTCAAATGGTTTTGTAAAGTCAGGATAAGCTAATATTGGATCATTGGTTAACAAGATTTTTAGTTTCTCAAATTGTTCAATGAAATTTTGATCGTGTATAATTTTTGAATCTTTCTTTAAACATAAAGTCAGGAATTTTGTTATTTTAGCATAATCTTTTATAAATTTTCGATAATAACCTAAAAGTCCTAGAAACGATTTTATATCAGTTCTAGTTTTTGGTAAGGGAAATTTCATAATAGCACTGATTTTATCTGGGTTTGGTTTTACACCGTCTTTAGTAAGGATGTGTCCTAAATAGGCAATGGATTTTTTTAAGAATTCGGATTTGTCTAATTGTATTTTTAAGTTAGCAGTGCGACATTTTTCAAAAACATGTCGTAGTTTAATCATGTGTTCTTGTAGGGATACTGAATAAATAATTATGTCATCAAGGTAAACCATGCATTGTGTGGGTGTTAGACCAATCAATGCCTGATTTATAAGTCGTTGAAAGCTGCTGGGACTGTTTTTGAGCCCAAATGGCATTCGTTTAAACTCAAAATGGCCCTCTTCAGTAGAAAAGGCCGTCTTTTCTCTATCAGCTTTATTTACTTTAATTTGATGAAACCCTGAGGCTAAATCAAGGGTAGTAAAATATTCGGATTTACCTAAATTGTCAAGTACTTGTTCTATGAGAGGTAATGGGTATTTGTCTTCTATGGTATTTTCGTTCAATTTCCTATAGTCAATGACTATTCTCCATTTTTGTTTGCCTGAACTATCTAATTTTTTTGGAACGATCCATATAGGTGCGTTATACGGTGACTCTGAATGTTCAATAATTCCGTCAGCAAGCATTTTGTTTATCTGGTTTTTTACTTCTTCGCGATGAACATGAGGGTAGCGATAATTTTTTGTAAAAATTGGAATGTCATTTTTTGTACGTATAAAATGTCTTGTCAAGTTTGTGTAAGTCAATGGTAGTTCTGGGTGATGAAAAATATCTTTGAATTCGTAACATAAAGTTTTTACTGCATGAGCTTCTTCAGCATTTAAATGTGTTGTATTGATGTTTTCTAAGTTTTCATTTTGAAGTTGATTTCGAGATTTTAAATTAAAATTTTGATTTTGAGTATTGATGTTATTTATTTCTATTAAATTTGAGTGTTTATAGTCATCTAATAACAGTGGGTTGTAAATATAAAATTCCTTTGTCTGATTAGATGTGTTAATTGCTGTTGTATAAAAATAATTATTATGGACTTTCACTATAGCTCTGGGTGTTCTACAATCTTTGTCAAATATTAGTTTGTCACATAAATATGTACCATTACTGTTTACAGTTGGTAAAATAATTTGTTTTTCTGATCTAGGGGGTAGATATATTCGTTTAAGAGGCTGCGAGTGTTGATTTATTTTAGAAAAATTACATTCGTTTCTTTTTTGAACTTCTTGTTTAAGTTTGGATTGGTTGTAGTGGAAGGGGATAATATTTTGCTCGGTTTGAATGTGCATCCATTTAAAATCAATGTTTGCATTTATATTGGCTAATAAATCAGATCCGATTAATCCGACATAATCAGGGCTAAAATCAAACATATAGCACACATGATTTCCGGGTTCTAAAAATAATGAGTTTATTGGAATATCGGCTACTTGATTGTGTGTGGTAGTACCATGGGGTGTGGTTATTTGAAAGTTATAATTGTGTATTAAATTTGGAAAATGTTTTTCTACAAATAAAGGTGATATTAGCGTTTTACTGCTGCCTGTATCAATTAATATTTTATCTTGTGTTCCTGGTATTAAAATATACGGTAAATTAGATTTAATTGTTGTTACAAGAAATGTTTCAATTTTATCCAAGGCTGTATTTAAAAATTTACAGAGTCTGGGTCAATGTCGTGTTCTTCTGAATAAACATTCTGGGAATCGTTGTTTATATTTGTTTCAAGTGCATCGGCTTCAAGGAGTGGGTCAAGTGGACCATTAAATTCGGCATAATTTGAGTCAATATCCTCGTGGAATTCTTCGAAATCGTAAGTGCTTGGCTGGGCCACTTGTAAATGGTTAGCACGGAAGTTCGGTCTTTTGTTTGGATTTAAATTTTGAATGTTACTAGTTAGGGGTCGTTTTGGAATAACGGCGTGTTGAGTGGACGTTTCCATTTTTTCAACAGGATTATTAGGTACAAAATTTCGTTTCGGAGCAAAAACATTTCTTTCAAAAGGTTGTCGATACCAACCTGGGGTTTGAGAAAAATTACGTTGTAACGTGGGATTCTGTGGGCTTCGGAATGTATTAGGAAACTGTGGAATTGATTGTCGTTGAAAATTTTGATTAGGTCTAAAATTATTGTGTTTCATTTGTTCATTATATTTAATCCATGGGTTGTTTTGAAAATTCTGACGATTCATTACTGGTTTATTACTTTCAGGTTGTAAATAATTACGAGATGCGTTTTGAGAATAGCGTATATCTAGTTCATCTCTAACGATTGCGATAGCAGCTTCTAAGCTATTAGGATTTCTGGCTCGTAACAATGTGCCAAATGGTTCATTTAAACCGCTCAAAAAGGATCTAAGGGCTAGACTTTTTGACTGTAATAATTTATAATCTTTTATGGGTCTGGCTTCAGGTCCAAGGGAAATTTTTGAATTAAAAGTTGCTAGATGTGTTCTAACTCTGTTATAAAAGTCAATAGGGGACTCTTTCAGATTTTGCTTCATTTTTGCAATGTCTATGGTTAAATTTAATTCTGATCGTTGATCTCCAAAGTTATTAATTAGTGTTAATTTTAAGTCGTTCCAGTTGTTGAATTCATAGCCAGTAACGACTTCTAAAGCTTTGTCTTTTAATTTATTTCTAACGGATGAAAGTAAAAATTTATTAATATAGGCTTCTGGCTGAGCTGGATTTAAAAATTGAGATAAAATTAGCTCAACAGATCTAATAAATTCTGATAAAGTTAGTGGGTTACCGTCGTAACTTGGAATTTCAGAAACCATTCGTACAGAAAAACCTGGTGGGAATAAATCTGCCATGTTTCGATTTGCTTGTACTTGGTTGAAAATTAAACGTGGTGGTCTCAGCATAAAAATTCACTATTATTTTTAACGATTGATTTTTATGTTAGTAAACAGTTTATTCTAGGGAAAATGTAACACAAAGCAGTGCTTAATCTGTGCGATGATGGATCAAGGTTACTGCGTTCTGTTACGTACTTAAGTAGGCTAAATAAATATTTAGAACTATATTAGTGGGTTTATAATTTGTTTAAAAACAAACACACACACACTTTAAAACGTAAAAGGTTGCTTACTTCATATTTGTAGTTGGAACGTGTAGACTTCCTTTGGAGTGGTCTTACAGGTTGTCCGTGGTTAATTACAGGTGTAGACTTCCTTTGGATTGGTCCTACAGGCGATCTCGATGATCAGAAACTCCGCAATGGAGCAGGTGTCTGCGATAGACGATGTCTCCGATAGACTGATGTCCAGTAGTTAGCGGTGCTGCTCTTTGGCGATGTTTGTCCTCCAAGTTGCGTTGCTTCGTACCGGTGGTGGTTGATTTCGGATTACTTGGTTAAGTATTGAAATACACAAAAGAGCGAAAAATGAAAAAAAAATTATTTTATTTTTTTCAAAATTTCACAGTGCCCTTTTGCCAAGTATCCTACCGACTGCGCCAGTTAAGTTGCCTGTCGTGGCCTTAACGAAAAAAAACTTTATTTATTTTACTACACAAGTTTTTAATTCAATGTAGGAGTTACAAATTTGTACAGAGTAACGTTCTGTAAGAAGCACATCTAAAACTAGCAACGTTCTATAAGACACAAATCTATAAACTAAACTAAGATTACACAAGTGCGGCTATTTATAGCCTCTGCCATCTTCGGGTGGGGCGACTGAGTGTCGTCACATAATTTCATAATATTGCACAACGTTTTGCAACGTTTTGCAATGCTACACTTCTTTGCTAGTTCAGCGAATTCTAAATATAGAATTCGTGGTAGCAAGCGACCTATATATTCTTAAGTGGTTGAGTAGTTTACATTACTTAATTGATAGTCAAGTGTTTATATTACTAGCGCACGTAAATGTAAGATCAATACAAGCAAAAATTAAAGATTTAAGACTATTTATATATGAACACCAAATTGACATACTAACTGTTTCTGAAACATGGCTCACTGATAACATTACGGATGAATTTGTTTGTGTTGACGGTTATGATTTTGTAAGAAATGATCGATCTAGTCGAGGTGGAGGATTAGCTATATATGTACGTAATACACTTAATTTTTCAGTTATCAGTACGCCAAATAATATTATTGAGCAGCTTTGGATTCTTCTGAAGTTACCTAATATTAATATAGTTGTGGGTACTGTTTATAATCCACTTGAACGTAATTACCTATTATTTTTAAATGAATTTGAAAATTCTTTATCTTCCTCTTTATTTTACTCTGAAAATGTAATATGTCTTGGTGATTTTAATATAGATTTTCTGAAGCCTGATAATCCATCTACAATTTACCTGCAGGACGTATTAACATCTTTTGAATTAAATCAAATTATTAATCAGCCAACCAGAGTTACTAAAACTTCGGCTTCCCTTATAGATCTGATCCTTGTTACTGACAGTTTGTTGATTGGCGACAGCGGTGTGATTGATTGTTACTTAGCAGATCATGATCTTGTATTTTGTGATATAATTCTAAAACAGCCTCAGGTAAAGCCTCTTACTCGAAATTTTCGAAATTTTGATAAAATAGACCTAGATGGGTTTCATAAAGATTTAGAATCATTATCTCTGCATCAAATTTATGAAATTAATAACATTGATGAGAAATTGCTGTTTTTTAATGAAAAAATATTGCAACTGTTTGACAAACATGCTCCCTTGGTCAGATGCAGCTTTCGAAAGCTGTATGCCCCCTGGTTGACGGACAATTTGAAATATCTCATGTCATTAAGGAATAAAGCAAAAGCTAAATATGTATAGACAAACGAGACTGCCTCAGCACTGGGAGTATTATAAATCTTTGAGAAACTTAACAACACGCACTATAAACAATGAAAAAAAGGCTTATTTTAATTTTATATCAATAAATAATGAACATAAAACCTTGTGGAAAAGATTAAATGCTTTAGGAATAGGTGCAAGAAAACAAATTTCTATACCAGACCATCTATCTAATCCTGATGTTCTAAATGATTATTTTACAAATAGTATTCCTAAGGTTGATGCAACTTTAACTCAAAATCGACAAATTGACATTTTAAAAACGTATGGCAGCAATGAAAATCACCATTTAAATTTTAATTTTACGCTTATTGAGTACCCCACCTTAGTCAAAATCTTAAACTCACTTAAATCTAATGCTACTGGTAGTGATAATATCAATATTACTATGATCAAGTTATGTGGTCCTATAATTCTGCCATACATTATTCATATTATAAATTCATGTATCTTGGAAAACAAATTTCCACAGTGTTGGAAGCACGCTTTGGTTAAACCATTTCCTAAAATTAAACAACCAGTTGAAATTAAAGACCTACGCCCTATAAGCGTTCTTCCAGCACTGTCGAAGGTTCTCGAAAGAACAATTCACAATCAATAAAGCGTTCATATCAATGAACATAATTTTCTGCTTCCAGTACAATCCGGTTTTAGGCCAGGGTATAGCTGCACAACAGCTCTATTAAAGGTAACGGACGATATTTTGGCTGCAATTGACCAAGGTAACATTACTGTTCTTGTTTTGTTGGATTATAGCAAGGCTTTTGATACAGTTCATCATTATACTTTGATTTCAATTCTGAGATATATTGGTATTGGACCAGATGCGCTATCATTGATGACTAGTTACTTGAATAATAGATCCCAAACTGTTATATTAGACAGCAGTACCTCTGGTTCGATGCATTTATCGCAGGGTGTCCCACAGGGATCGATCTTGGGTCCTCTGTTATATTCATTGTATACCTCAGTTTTTATGAATTGCGTAAAATTGTCTAAAGTTCACATATATGCTGACGATACTCAGTTATACCTGTCGTTCAGTCCTTCAAACTGGGTAGAAGCTATGGAAAAAATTAATTATGATCTTAATTATATATATGAAGCTTCTGTTCAGCATTCACTTAAAATCAATCCCGACAAATCAACAGTATTATTGTTTGGTAATAAAAATATGTGTAGTTATTTATCTCCTCTATTGAACATTCACATTAATAACGTAAGAATTCCAATCATTACCAAAGCTAAGAGTTTGGGTTTGTTACTTGATAATACATTTCGCTATCGTGAACAGATTTCCAAATATATTTGTCAAGGTTACCAACATTTAAAACAACTTTATCCTCACCGATCCTACTTGAGCCAACCAATTAAAAAAAGACTTTACGAAGCCTTTGTTTTGTCCCAGTTTAATTTTTGTTCCGCTATTTACCATGCTGCCATTGATAGTGTAACAACTGAACGTATTCAAAAAATGCAAAACGCTTGCTTAAGATTTATATATGGTATCAGAAAATATGAGCATATATCTCATAAACTTGCTGATGCTGGTTGGCTGACTATGAAAAACCGTAGATTATTACAATGTCAAAGTCTTTTTCATCGAATTTTGACAACTAAAACTCCTGCCTATTTGTACAATAAAATTACTTTCCGAACTGATGTACATAATATCTCAACGAGATTTAGAGGTCTTATCTCGCCACCTCTCCACTCTTCGGTTCTATATGAGCGATCATTTTCTTTTCAAATATATATTATGTATAACAGACTTTCGAATACGTATAAGAATCTTCACTTAACAAAATTTAGGGCTAAATTGCGCTTGGAATTGTTTCAGAAACAGTGTAATAACTAGATTTTCATTATTGTTTGCGTTTTATATATGCATATCGAGTTTGATAGCGATGCATCACTAAATTGTAAACATTGAGTGTATATAGATATCACAGAAATTAGTTTGTAAGTTAGAGTAGGCAGATACTTTTAAAAATTAAATTAAAATGAGGGTTTAGGTGGTAGATCAGGGAGGAATAGCAATTGTTCATCTGAACCTCGCCCTCTGGTTCTCTCATTTTAATTAGCGATGTGTAGGGTTCTATACATGATTGATGTTTTTTTTTTCTATTGTTATTTGTTGATTATTGTGGGAGAATAAAGATAATTTATTATTATTATTATTATTATATCTTACGAAGGCACAAATAACACTAGGTTAAGGGAACCAACACTGGAGGAAGTTAAGGATATTATCATTAAGATGAAAAACAACAGAAGCCCAGGAGTAGACGAGCTGTCTACAGAACTGTTTAAATACGGGGGAGATCAGATCTTCAAGGCGGTGCATGATTTAATAATGCAGATATGGCAGGAAAAGCAGATGCCAGAAGAATGGTCAACGGCAATTATAACCCCTATTTATAAAAAGGGTAATGAACAGCTAGCAGAGAATTATAGGCCGATCTCTTTACTCAGTGTTATATACAAGGTGTTGGCCACTACGATAAAAGTGAGGCTGGATGAACGAGCCGAAAAGATAATCGGGCAGTATCAGGCGGGCTTCAGAAAAGGTAAATAGATCATCGACCAAGTATTCATAATGAAACAGATCCATGAAAAGGCGGACAAGAAAGGAAAACGCATTTATACCATTTTCATTGATTTTAAAAAAGCCTACGATACAGTGCTAAGAGCGGAGGTATATAAAGCTTTGGGGAGCCTAGAATTCCCAAATGAACTAATATCATTTATCAGAATGACCCTACAGAAGACGACCAATAAGGTGAGATGCAAGGAACAACTGTCAAACGGTTTTATAAGTGAGAGAGGCCTAAAACAGGGCGATCCTTTGTCGACTAGTCTGTTCAATATAGTCCTGAAGTCTATTGTAAGGAAAAGCAGAATCAAAATGGAATACAACGTGCTAGGAAAGTTACATCAGTGCATTGCGTACGCAGATGACCTAGTTCTGCTAGCCAAAACAAGGGAGGAGCTGAAAGAACTATTCATAAGCTTAGAAAGTAGTGCAAGAGGGGTAGGCCTGGAGATCAATGAAGCAAAAACCGAGTTCATAATATTGGGTAGCAGGCGGGGCCACACGGCAGAAGTGTTAAAAATAGAAAGTGCAAGATCGGAGAAGAGTTGGGAATTTAAAGAGAAAAAAAGTGTAGTGTAGCTTGGAGTGGAAATACCAAATGACGAGGTGATAGAAAGGCGCATAGTAGCCGGGTCTAAATGTGTGGAGAGCTATAAGAAATTACTCACTGCTGTTCGGTGGCGAATTATGGGTTTTAACACAAGAAAACCAAAGCTAGAAGTAGGAGGTGTCAAACAAAGAAGCACATGGAGACGAAGATATAACACAGAGCTGACGGAAATATACAGGGAAGCAAGTATAGTAAACCATGCCAAACGTAGCAGATTGAGGTGGCTGGGACACATATCAAGGCTAAATGAGGACCAGATGTCAAGGCGTATGTTTGATCAACAGTTAAGAGGTAATAACAGGAGGGGAAGACCCAGGAGAACGTGGTGGGAAGACGTACAGGAGGACCTAAAAGAGCTAAACGTCAGAAACTGGGAAGCATGTGCCAAAAACAGAAAAAGGTGGAAGAAAATAATTCTAGCCATAGGCCTTCAGGCCTGAAGTGCTGGGCATACATACATACTGTTTTATGCAATCTATTAACAAAAGTTTACCAAATCTAAAATCATTACAACCAACCAAAGACGCATTCGTTCCGTACTTACAACCAAATTCAGCTATGGTATGGAAACGAAAAATCAGCTTTATTTTATTTACATGATAGAGGGCGACCCACAGAATTTACGGATAAGGTCACTAGATTAATACACTAAGTGTAAGGTAACGCCATTCCATTCCTCGCTTGACAATGTGAGAAAATTGTGAGATAAAGATAACAAATACAAATTTCCCAAGTGCAATAAGGAAGACATTAGTTTTTGGGGATTTTATTTTTGGTATAATGGCACTGCTGTAAAATCAAATTATTGTTAGTTTTTGTTTTTATCTCCAGTTGGATAAAATTGTGCGACAAGGATAGATATAAAAAAAATCACTAATTGCGGTACCTTTTGATATAGTGACCTTATGTACGGAAGACGGCAGTTCCAAAAACGGGTCACCACTAATACATAACAGAAAAATTTAAAATTAGATGTAGCTGAGAGCTGAGAACAAAAAATCAAAAAGAAAAAGATTTAATATAATATAAGTACTAATATAAAAAAACTCAGTTGCGTAAATTACTACGTATTGAATTAACGAAAGTGGATAAGTTAACATTAAACAATTCAATATTATAAAACCCAGAATTATAGGTTTTAGCCAACCTTCTCAAAGGAGCGTTACAACCAAGGTTGGTAACATACACCTGCTCACAGAGCAGTAATGGTTTTCTAAGCCTATAGTCCGAAACGTTGAGACCTAAATTACTTACTTAATATTCACAATGTATTAAGCTATTGACAATTTTAAAGAGGAGAAGTAAGTGACTGATCACTCTTCTGTCCGACAGAAAAGACATGCCAAACATTTTTAGCTTAGATTCGTAATTTAATAAATGCAGTTGTCGATTAAATTTATAGGTTAGGTGATTAGTGAATTTCTTCTGCACACGCTCTATCTGATCTATATAAATATTATAACAGAGATCAATAAAAAAAACCAATTAGGGTAGGCTGTGATATGTGTTATACGTTTGGTAGTACTGAAGTGTATTGTCAGTCTATGTCAAATTCGAGATTAGTAGGTTAGGTTTTGTTTGTTGTTTGACACAGACTGACGTAAAACTTAACCTGCAAATCTCGAATTTGACATTGACTGACAATACACTTCAGTACTGCCAAACGTATAACTCATATCACAACCTACCCTAATTGTTTTTTTTTATTGATCTCTTGTTAGAAGGGATTCCAAACAGGGCTACAAAATTCAAGAGAAAAAGACTATAGTATAATATCTTGTACGACAAAATGGTTTTAAAAAATTTACCAATTCTACACGTAAAACTTAGCATTTTTAGAGCTTTTGAAGTAATACGTAAAACATCAGCCTGGAAATTGAGTTTAGAATCAAAAATTACAACTAGATCTTTAATTTCAGAAACTGAATCAAGACGTGTGTTGCATAACTTATAATTAAATAAAAAAGGACTAACTTTCCTATGAAAAGACAGTATAAAGCATTTCTTTAGGTTAAGCTGTAATTTATTAAAATTACAAAAATCCGATATAGAATCCAAGTCTTCTTGCAACTTATTGGCATCCAAACTAGAATTTATAGCCTTATAAATTTTCAAATCGTCTGCGTACAAAAAATATTGGCTATGTTTTATAGAATTCTTGATGTTATTTATAAAAAGGATAAATAAAAGCGGCCCCAAATGACTACCCTGGGGACACCAGAAGTCACACCCAAAGGTTTTGAGGAATAACCATTAATAACAGTTGCCTGGGATCTATTTCTAAGATACGAACAGAGCCATCTCAGAAAGTTTCCATGGATGCCAAGATTGTATAGTTTCTTGATAAGAATTGCATGATCAATTTTGTCGAATGCTTTAGTGTAGTCAGTATACACAACATCCACTTGCACATCATTATAAAAAAAATTTACATGTTTTTCAGTCTGATGTCCAGTTCTTTCCTCTTTTTTGTGAGGTGTGTTTTCCATGTGAGGATGCCGAGGTAC
The DNA here is from genome assembly GCA_940337035.1 of Agriotes lineatus. Classification (NCBI taxonomy): domain Eukaryota; kingdom Metazoa; phylum Arthropoda; class Insecta; order Coleoptera; family Elateridae; genus Agriotes; species Agriotes lineatus. The sequence goes on from CALNHX010011341.1 coordinate 31,489, forward strand.
TTAGCTTCTTGTTTTTCCGTATGCCAGACATTGAATCTGTTTCGAAAACACCTGAATTCTGTACATCCCAACATACAATTCACAATGGAAGTAGAGGAAAATTGCAGTATTCCGTTTCTAGACGTCCTGGTTAAACGTAAATTAGATGGCAGTATAGGACATGCAGTCTATAGAAAGAAAACACACACGGACAGATATCTAAATGCTGACTCACACCATCATCCAATGCAAAAAGCAACAGTTCTCCAGACTCTGGCGACAAGAGCCGTTCGTACGTCAGACGAGGAAAATCTAGAGAGAGAAAATCTACATCTGTTTGACTCTTTACAAAGGAACGGATACACAACTACCGCCCTACGAAAAGCTGTAGACAAGACTCTGACAAAAAAAGGCTAAAGAAGAATCTCCACCTCTGGAGGGCTTAGCATTTCTACCTTACGTTAAAGGCTCGATTGATAAGATAGGACGTGTCCTGCAACGATGCAACATCAAAACTGTGTTCACGACCAAGGAAACTTTGAGTAACGGATTCAGATCGGTAAAAGACAAGATTCCAAGTTTAAAAACCGCTGGCGTATATCGCATTCCTTGTTCTTGCGGCTCGAGTTACATTGGACAGACTGGTCGTTCCGTTGATCTAAGACTCCAAGAACACAAAGGCGATTGCAAACACAAACGCATCACAAAATCAGCCGTAGCGGAGCATACATTTACAAATGGGCACACTCTAGAATGTGAGCATGCCAGAGTACTTGCCAGAATACCTCATTACTTCCCACGAGTGATACGTGAAGCCATAGAAATAGAAAAACATCCAAATAATATCAACAGGGAAGATGGCTTTAAGCTTAGTAAAACGTGGACCCCTGTGATACACGATCTAAAGCATTACAACCACTGTGCGTCATACGGCCACGCCCCGCGGATTACGTTGCACTCGGATGACCAACCAGCGTTACGCCACTCCGCGCGCCTGGCACAGAGGACTATAAATAGCTCCACACCGACCTTCGGTTCTTAGTGCGACTTTCACTCTGATGATGCAAGCTGCAAGGTCTTGCGAAACGTTAGTGAATATGGATGCACAAACAGCAAAACGGCCAAATCTGCCTAAGTATCCTCGTTCTCAAGATACTCAAACAACACGAGCCACCAAAGAGCATGGCCATCGCGCGGGTTTTTGCTCGACTTCACAAGGTGCAAGGCACATTAAGCCAGAGAATGCTGGGTGTTCATCTACAAATACTACGCGGTCTAAGCCGAAATTCTATGCTAAGGAGAATAACATTGTCTTGTACAGTTCCCTTCTTTTTGGCGTAGTTAATCAGGAACCCCATACTGGATGTTTAGCATTAAAAT
>CALNHX010011342.1:0-32842 GCA_940337035.1 Agriotes lineatus
GGCGAAAATCACAAATGCTTGCAAACTCATTTTGGAAACGCTGGCTAAAAGAGTACCTACCTACATTGAATAGACGCAAAAAGTGGACTGATAACCAAGAACCTATAAAACCTGACGATATTGTGATCATTGTTGATGAAAACTCACCACGAAATCATTGGCTAATGGGAAAAGTAGTGGCAGTTTACCCTGGTCCAGATGGGCGTATACGTGTAGCAGATGTGATGACAAAAAAGAACACATACAAGAAACCCGTTTCGAAACTATGCAAACTAGAAGTGGAAACTGTAATAGAAGATGAAGAATGAAGTTCTTCACTGGGGGGAGAATGTTCCACATTAATATCAAGACAACATTGTGTTTTACTTGTATATTTTAGTTGCTACGGTTTTTGAACAAGGTCTGTCAGATATTTACTGTAATTTGAAAAAGGTGTCAAATATACGTTATAGTTTTTGATATTGATTTTACAGTAAAAGCTAAGTTACTTGTAACAAAGTTGGGTTCATTATAAAACCCGCACAGGGTGTAATGCAGCATACTGTACGAATGATGAATTTAATTTGTTAATACAGTATGACAATAAATATAGGATACCGAAGTTTGCAAACTTAATTTCTTGTGGTTAACAACTATCACTTTAATATTTCCAGCTTTGATGTCTATTGTATTGATGTATGACATACTACACGTGACCACCACCCCTTTGCAAGCATAGTTCCCTTCCAAGCATTCTTGAAGATTGCCTACATAGGTAATTTCTAAATAGAGGTTGGCGTAAATTTTGGAAGAAGTGTACGATCTCCCTCTCAATTTCGCAGTTGCGACTGACTGGGGGATTTTCATTGAAAATGTTGTTTTCCATCGTTCCCATTCTCTAGAAATTGAAATTTAACGTTTAACGTACTTGATACTTGGTCCGTTATTTCTGCTTTGTTCGTATGGACGGTTATAGAGTTTGCAAACAAAATGATTTTGCTCGGTAGCAGTGTTTAACACGGTTATTGCATACTTTTAACGAGAAGGTGTCGACAAAAGATCGGAGTGACATTTGCAGCAATTGTCATTTAAATTGCAACTGATACGATGCTCTTAATTTTGGTATCCTATATTTATTGTCATATTGTAATATCCAGATATCCAATGAGTATCATGTGATGTAACAGTTGTATGTTTTAACTGGTGAGGTTGTAATGGGCAACTAGGGTGGTTGTTTACATATAAAATAGAAAAAATAACTTGAATTTATAATCGGCGATAAATAATCACGTTAAGGGTTAAATTCCCATTAATTGTGAAGAATAATAATTAAATATTTGATACGTAACAGAAATATAGTATTCTTTACGAATCTTGACTGTGGGTCACAAGTATTATTCAAAATAAAATTCAAGATTGTTTGAAGCCATTTAAAGTGGTATTTTACTTCGAAACTAGTAAAAAAATTTAAGTGACTGTGGTATGCTGTTCAACCGTATATCCAGGGTCTAAGGGGGTCAAAGAGCTGTAACGAGTTTTTATTTGGTCGTGAACAACCAAGGAGGTATTTGCTGAGTAGCATCCAGTTAGAATCTGGGATAACACACAGCTGGGGATGCTGGGGTACAAGAGATACTATCAGAAGGTTAGTGTCCATTTCTTCAGTAACATTAAGAAGTATATAGCAAGTTTGGCAAGGCAAATCATTTAAATAATTGTAATTATATATTTAGAAGTTAATTTAGAATAATTAATTTTCTAAATTTTAACAGTGATTCGAGAACTCGACGTATTTCGGTCATTACAATTTGAAATTTATATTTTTGGATTAGGATATTTTAGAAGCATAATTTAAATAAAGTTTGGATGTGTAGCGGGTAGGTACCCTTTCACGATCCCGGTAGAGAACAGGCCTACTTCAGGGAAGCGACCCTGCACCCTACATTTCTTTCACATATTCTGCTCGCCAGCACGCAAACACGCTAGGCCAGCGTGACGTTTTAAGGCCAAATACCCTCAAGAATGATTTCAACGAACTCCAGTAAACGTCCTCACGCAGGTGGAATAACGAGTTCCGAGTCCCGCACCGCTAAGGTGGTCATCCCCGTGGAATGTGAGGGTGGCAAGAGCTCGTTACACGTTCATAAACCCGGAGCTAAACTTAAAATTTGCACCTTTAATACAAAATCGCGTCTCTCCGAAGATCGATAAATACAACTCGAAGAAGATATAAAACCCATCAAATGAGACATAATAGGACTAAGTGAAGTCCGCATAAAAGGTGAGGAATTGATCAAAATGAAACAGCGAATACTATTCTACTACAAGGGCGAATACGACTGCTCGAGAAATCATGTTGGTATGTTAATAAACAAGAAATGATGTATGCTATCTTCACAATTAACAAACGCTATTCACTCAAAATAATTCAGGTCTATGCCCCTGCCAGCGATTACACCGATGAAGCAATAGAACAGCTTTATGATGAAATTGAAAGAGCCATGAACAAAGACAAAATCTTTTACACAGCTTTAATCGGCGATTTCAACTTAAAAATTGGTAAACAGAAAGATAGAGAAAGCTCAGTAGGCCAACATGGGATAGAATTGCGAAATGATAGAGGTCAAACATTAGTAAATTTCATGGAAGGTCATCAACTCAAACCTATGAATTCTTTCTTTTACAAAAAACAGCAAAGAAAGTGGACCTGGCTAAGCCCAGACGGCTTAACGAAAAATCAAATCGACTATGTAATAGCTGATAACAAACACATAATTAACGATGTGATAGTATTGAACCATGTGAAAATGAGCGACCGGCGCCTAGTACCAAAACAGAGAGAAAACGCCTAGCTAAATGTAAACATAGAATCACAGATAATGAGGTAATCAGTAGTAACGAATTTCCATATAGAATGGAATTAGAAAGCCACTCCTTAAGAAAAGATATACAGGACAGCACACCCCTAGAAGAACAATATACACACATTACTAATAGCATACATAAAACCTATAGATCAATCAACAGGGGAAGAACTCAAACACCACAACAACAAAGTAAGCTGAGGAATGAAACAAAAGATCTAGTAGACAAGAGGAACAAACAGAAGAAACGTTTAACAAGAAGAGAACTAAAAGCTATGAATATAAGCGAGAAAATAAGACAAGACGTAGCCACTAAAAACAACGATATCATACAGCAGGTTATTGATGAAAACAAGGGACCTAAGGTATTCAGGAAGCAGCTGGCTTTAAGGAAAAACGAAGTGATAAGCTTAACTCACGAAGTGGGGAACATATACCAAAACAGAGCAGACATCTTGAAATGTGTAGAAACATTTTATGAGAATTTATATTCATCTGTCATCGCAGAACCCACGCCTTGTCCAAGTGACTTAAGGGCACCTCTCACGAAACATTATACAGAGGACATACCGAAAATTACAACCGAAGAAATAAAGCAAACGTTACGACAATTATCCAACAATAAAGCACCTAGTCCTCATGAAATAATTATCGAAATGATAAAAACAGGAGGGAACGTACTGATCGCCCATCTCGCGAGACTTTTCAATACCTGCATTGAACAAGGAAAAGTACCAAGCGATTAGAAGACTGCCAAAATTATTTTAATCTTCAAAAAAGGAGACAAAAAGCGTTTAGAGAACTATAAACACATTTCACTGATCTTCCACTTATGTAAAGTATTCACTCGAATAATAGCAAATAGAGTAACATCCAAAGTAGATGAATTCCAAACACCGGACCAGGCAGTCTTCAGAACAGGCTACAGCACACTAGACCACATACATACCGTACGGCAAGTGATGGAAAAGTCACACGAATATAACCAGCCACTCTACATGGCCTTTATAGATTCCAATAAGACGTTTGATAGTGTCAAAATATGGGCATTAACAAACGCCCACCTAAGAAGTAGTATCGATTACCGGTATATTCAGGCAACCACGGACATGTACAGAAACGCCAGTATTATTATCAAACTGCTCGAAGACACAAAACCCAATAATATCAAGCGAGGAGTAAGACAGGGAGACCATATCTCCCCGAAACTGTTCACAAACCTGCTGGAAGATGCCTTAAAAAAACTCGAGTCGAGGACAAAAGAGATAAACATAAATGGTCAATACCTCCGTAATTTGAGATTCTCCGACGATATTTTGATGTTTCCCAATAGTATGGATAAGATCGAAACTATGACAAAAGAGCTACAAGAAGCCACACAGGACGTAGGACTCGCAATCAACATGTTAAAAACAAAGTTAATGGCAAACAGAAATGACAGGAGAGACGTATTATTGAATGGACAGCGAATACAGTTTGTTTCTGAGTATACGTATTTAGGACAAAAATTGACATTAAATGAATCAACCCAAGCGTCAGAAATCAACAGACGCCTTTCGGAAAGCTGAGAACCGTTTTTAAGGGACCCTTCACACAAACCCATACAACAAAAGTATTCAACGAATGTGTTCTTCCAATTCTAACATACGCTTCAGAGACTTGGGTGTTTACCAAAACTAACATAGGAGAACTAAAGGTGACACAACGGAAAATGGAAAGAGCAATAACACATGGATAAGAAGAAAACCGAAAGTCGACGATGTAGCCGAACGGGCGGCCAGACAAAAATGGAGGTGGACGCGTGGAGATGATGACAGGTGGAGTAAGAAGGCTACCATTTGGAGACCTCGAACAGGTAAACGTGATAGAGGAAACCGAGAGCACGTTGGAAGGACGATGTCGCAGTAAGAGCAGGACTACGATGGACACGAACAGCACAAGACCGGCCAAAGTGGAAGAATCTTGAGGAGGCATATGTCTAAAATTGGAGTGGACAACATAATGCTGTTTTATGATGATGATGATTATTGGATTTTAAACATTTGATTAAAATATTTTGACAATATCTATCTAATTTTTGTAATGACAGACCAAACTTTGATACGATACTAACAAACTGAAGTATAAGTTCAATTTTGTGTAGTACCTAAAGAGTTCATTTGATTAACGAAGTCAAATAATTATTATATTTTAAAGTAATTTAATCTTCAACTACAATAAAAAGCTGTTAGTTGAACATTTACTTATTCAGCTGGGAGCAAGGATTTTCATTGCTTATTAAACTGACTAGCCGAGGTATTAAAAAAAATTAATCATATGGCATAATTCAAAGTGTCAAATAGAGTTATGAGATAAGTCAATTTCAATTTATGTTATTACGAAGTAAGGTAAGTACTTAAGGAGCTATACCTGATACTACTTCTTGTTAATAATAAAAGGGTATATTTAACTTAATATTAATTGTAATAACACCGCGAGAGAGTGGTATATTACAAAGTTTGCTTACAACGTGAGACTGAGAAGTAGATTTTTTATAAATTTAATTCACAACGTGGGTGAGAAGGAGATATATTCTAAGGGAAAAAAGGTGTAGTGAGTCAAAAAATTAGAATGTCAGACTTTAAAGCTGCACCACGAGGTCAATGGTCAAAAATGTTAATCAGTGTTTGCATGCTATATTACAACGTGGCCTTCAATCTCCATTCGATGTCTCTATAGAAAAGCCATTCCATAGAGAATGTGTTGATTAATAGAGATTCCCGTAATATCCTTTGTCTTTCTAAAAATTCTCTGAAAATTTTTTGTTATGTAATTCACGTTTCAATTAAAACTAAGAATGAACAGGAAAACTTTTCACTGGAATGAAAGAACGATCAACCTTCAATGAATTGCTGACACTTACATTTGATGACTTATACCTACTTGATCTTATCTTTAAGAATCGAGAGCCAACTCTTGTCTAAAAATATTGAGAAATATGAAACTCATTTTTCTTCAGTGAGTACAATATACGCCGTTTCTTTAAATTTACGTTTAGTTGACATCGATTCATTAGATGAGATCTTTGTGTTATGCCATCGTAGTTTGTGGTTGTTATTCCAAGCTTGTTCTGCCAGCTTATGCTTATTGACTTGATATGTTCTAATCATATTTGTATGTTCTTTAATTCTAAATTCTAAAGGTCTGGATGTTTCACCGATATAATATTACCCGCATTCACGGTAAATACTATATATGTATACAATTCTTTGACTGTTGTTTTTCGTTGAACAGTTTAGTTTTTGAAAGAACTGACCGCAGGGTATTCATCGTTTTGAATATCTTCCTAACATTGAATCTATTTCCAATTCGTCTAATTTTGTCAGATATGCCTGGAGTATAAGATATAGTTAGAATATTATACTTTTGAGTGTCATTTTTTTGTATGTGTGTGACACTGTTTCGTGTATTGAAAATGTTCCGATCAAGTGTCTCTGGATAGCCATTATCTTGTAAAACATTAATAATAAATTCTTTCTCTTTTTTTAAAGTTTTATTATTAGAGCAAACAGCGTTGGCTCTGTTGTCAAAACTTTTTACAACACCTGTCTTTATGTTTTTGTGATGGTTGGAGTTAAAATGTAAGTACCTATTAGTGTTTCTTCCGATATCCTGATGTTTAAAAAGTACAAAAGTATTTATTGTGCGTGTGATTAGTGTATCGAGAAAAGGTAACTGATTGTTTTGCTGTGTTTCTAATGTGAATTTGATGGAGGTTTTTTTACTGTTAACATGTTCAAGAAATTTGCCCACCTCATCCATACCATGAGGTCAAATTGCAAAAACATCATCAACATATCTCCACAAAAATACTGGTTTATTGGTGTATCTGTAGACATGTTGTTATTCAAAGTCTTCCTTAAAAATGTTACTAACAATTTGAGATTCTCCTTTATCTCCCATTGTCATTCCGAAATCTTGTTCGTTGTTTGTTTATGTTGTTTTAATGAATAGCGTTAAAAGTTCCATAATGTTGTTCTTGTATGTAATGTGTTATCGTTTTGTAGCCTATGTTCTATGATGTTGAGTGTTTTGTATACTGGAACATTAGTGAAGAGACTAACTACATCAAAACTAACTATTAAGTGTTGTGTCTTCATGTTTGCTTCTTCAAGTTTTTCAAGGAAATTTGGCGTGTTCTTTATGTATCTATCTGTGTTTCTTGATATAGGATTAAGGATTTTAAATAAATATTTAGCTAAATTTTGACACGGTCAACTTATAGAACTAATTATAAGCCTAAGCGGTACATTTGGTTTGTGTATCTTTGGTAATCCGTTGATACCGAGGGCAGATTGCCCCTCGACACGTTCGATATTTAATATTTCAAATTTTTCAGAGTGGCGAAATACCCTAAAAGAAACATGAAGATTCCAATAGAACAGGATTCAAGCTGGAGGATTCGGATATGAGAGAATGATTACAGACATTGGTCATTCTAGTCTACAACTCCCAGTGGGTGTCAAAAATGGGTATGTAATCGCCTTCAGACAATTGTGGGGGTAACACCTATTAAACTACCACCAAGGAGAAACGAGTCTTACAACTAACTATAATTATTACCAAGGATATACTTCCTCCTACAATTACTACAACTAACAAGGATTCCCGCCATTAGAAGTGGGAACATTCACCAGTGGCGCATGTCCAGCTACCAAAGCTATAATCAAATCGAAACAGGTTACCAAGAGCACAAACCTAAACTGCGAGTATCAATCCATAACTAGGGAAAACTAGAAAAGATAAACTCTGACAACGTTGAAACCATACTGAAAAAGCAACATCAGCTAGTAGACGATATCCGCAAGTTGCACAGCGACACGAAAAAACATCTCTTAAACAGGAAAATCTAGCAGGAGGCAATAGTGAAATAATGCTCAAAAACCTTCAAATAACGATATCAAACTAATAAAACAACTTCTCAAAGATCATACCTACTGTGAAAGACTGAAAGCGGCTGTAAATTGCATTCACGAACAGTACAAAGACTAGGTACATCCAACTGCAGATGCCAACAAGCAACACTTTATTCTAGAACCCATAAACATAAATAACTCTGTCGAACAAGAAGAGGGGCATGAGAGGCAACAAATTGAATTGTAGCTGCCTAACTACGACCTCGATGAAGCAATGGCAGCAATTGAGCATGCCAAAACAAGCCTTTACGATAAGTACAAAATCAACAAGTTATCTGACTAATGGAAAGGTATCTACAGCATATATAAAGGAATAAAATTTTTGTGGAGATTATTTCTAAGACAAGAGTTACGATCAGAACCAAGCTCGCTGTCACCAAGATTAGCCAACCGAATGAACACCATCACAAGCACTAATCAACCACAAACTCACAAGAGCACGAATAGCAGGTTCTGTAGCAGAAGAATGAGCGATAAAAACTAGCAACATAAATGATTCGCAAGTTTAATGTTCAGCTATTATCGACAATAAGAAATAGCCACATCTAGTCTTCAAGATGATCATCAAGTGCATAGGGTTTCCAAAGCTTCCATTCACGAACACGGCGGATATAGAGAAATTGAGCTGGCAATCCAGGAACAGATAATTGTATGTCATCAAAATAATGTTTAAGCAGATTGTACCGCTAGATGGAGTAATGAATACTAATGAAAGCGCCGGGAACAAAACATCTTCTTGTTGGTGATGGATTAGAGAAAGACGACAAGGACGGCAGCCTTTCGACCACTACTGCAACAAGAGAGAAAAAGAGAAATGTGCAAACACGTACAGGAACAACAGCTACACTTTCATAGGCAAGCAACCTTCTCATCAACAAGATCAGGTTAAACTTTCAAAGCGGAAGTACAACTAGATAACTACCAGCTGAAGTGCATACACAAACAAGGCGATAGTCTAGATTCAGCAAAAACATAAGATACAGCATCTACTTCAAACCAATAACGGCTTAATTAAAAATTGCACATTGTAGCCGCAAGCTGCAATATGCCAAACGCCCCCAGATAACTATTCGAGCGCCGTCCGGGCCTTCACATCTCCGCTCGCCGAGGACCGAAGCCTGAACCCCCTGCGTTCGGCTCTGCTCGGCCAACACATAGAGCTCGCGCCTTCCAGCGCGGTCTAGTCTCCGCTCACCGAGAATGAGAAGTATGGACAGCCAACGTCCAGCTCCGCCTCCCGCCACCCCCAAGCTCGAGGTTCGCTCCAGCAGCCGCACCCGGACTGTGTCGTTGTCAGACGCGTTCTGCACAATCCCAAGGCGCACCAAGCTCCGGACCTGCGCTAGCTGCTTGCGAACGAGACTGTGTTCCGGGCCGCCGCCAGCCGTCCGGCTCCACGTCCCCACCAGGTCTGCCCAGGAACCCCAGGAACTCCGCGCCATGAGGTGAACTTCGCCTGAGCTCGCAATCCCAGGGATCGACGCTCCGCCGAGGGTCCACCTGACAGCGGCTTTGACGCCCCAAGCCTCCGCCACATCCCCCTGCATGCCGCCGTGGTGTGTCATGCTGCCCCAGCTCATCCGGCATGTGGAGACAGCCCTCGCCCGCAAAAGGCTTCACTGGGACGCGAGCCCCAGGGCCAAGAAGTCCTGGTCGAAGTTTTGCTCCCCCCCCCCCCCCCCCCCCAGGTCGACCGCCACCATCACAGCTTCTCGCCCATGGAGATGCCTTACTCCGGGCCACGTGCATTACCAATATTATTCTAATTTATATCTCTAGTTGTAACTTTGTAGAACAATCACTGTACATATTAATATCAACTGTAAATAAACAAATGCTTAACCCAATCATGATTTGTCTACAGGAGCTCCAATCGTCGCACATACGGGTAATTGAACGATCTAGGAGGCCAAAAGTCAGTAAATCAAAACACAAAATACTTCTCGGAAAATGACCACCTTGGATAAAGGACCTTCCAGGAACAAAAGGCGACCCCTCCCGCTCGCCCCCCGTGCATCGCGCATCCGTATCGTTAATTGGAATTCGATCGTGTTACCGCGTGTGCATTATCTGTTCTCGGTGCTTTTAAAAATCAAAATTTTGAAAGTGAATTTTTATGTCTCAAAGTTTTAAAGTGGTGAAAAAAGTAATGGATCCTCACAGTATAGGTGTGTAACTAATGTAATTTAACAAAATTTTGGTCACTAACTTATTTGCGCGTTAAATTTCGGAGCATCAAAGAAAGTTTTTTGCTTGAGTATTTTGTTGTAAAAAAAGGAATGTTTTAGTGTAATTTTTATATTATCCTGTTAGATCCGGTAAACATTTTGATAACACTGTAAAGTTTATAGTTTCAATAAATTAGAAATAAAATAACTAGTCCCGGATAAGCCCGGATAAGCTACATTTTGGTGCTTTCAATAGTATAGATTTTTTCATATGGTATAATATGAGAAAATACATTTTTGTTTTATTAATTTTAGCGTAACGTTTCTTTATTTTAGGCTCACAAGGTACATCGGGAGTGAGGATAGTGACCCGAAAACACTTATTTGATCGCATGATGAGTGAAAATCTCCCTAATTTGGAAGACAAGCTTAATTGCTTAAAAGACCAACTTTTGTCTTGTGACGGATATACACAAGACCAAATTCAAACCTTAAAAAACAATTTTGCACATTTTAAATCTGAAATTAAACGAATGTGGACTAAAGCCCATAATAAAGAAGACGTATTTCTTCGATACAATATTCCATGGCTAGAAGGAACTTTTGAAATTCCAGTGGTCGACAGCCCGCAAAATCGATCTGGTCGACCGAGCAAACCTTTTGATCAATTGAGTGAGAGAAGTAAAAGGAGAAAGACTCAGGAGCTTCGCTCTACCTTTGAAGAGGATGTAATAGTCCATGCTGCGCAAATAGAGTTAAGAAAAACAGGAAAGCGAGATGCTTCAAATGTTCTCAAAGAAATTGTCACCTCACCAATTCAGGCAACTAAGTATAGAAAGGCGTATTATCGCACAAAATCATTAAAAACCAAAATAAGTCCTTTGACTTATTCTCCTTAGCATAGAATCTCGGCTTAGACCGCGTAGTATTTGTATATGAACACCCAGCATTTTCTGGTTTAATGTGCCTTGCACCTTGTGAAGTCGAGCAAAAACCCGCGCGATGGCCATGCTCTTTGGTGGCTCGGGTTGTTTGAGTATCTTGAGAACGAGGATACTTAGGCAGATTTGGCCGTTTTGCTGTTTGTGCATCCATATTCACTCCATATTCACTTCAAACAGTACAAGTCCTTTGACTGTCAAAAAAGCAATGCAAATGTACATAGACGCAGATCTGACCCGGGAACAATATGAGATTATAAGAAGAACTAACAAAAATTTTTTCCCGTGTTATAGCCTTTTACAAAACGAAAAAAAGAAGTGTTACCCGCCACCGGAAGCATGCACGATAACGAGCAGTAGCGCGGAGGCTCAACTGCAGCCTTTGATAGACCTTACCGTTAGGCGATTATCGGAGTACCTGGAAGAGGTACTGATAACATTGACGGATCAAGAACGTGAAACCCTAATGATTATATGTAAATGGGGTTGCGACGGATCACAGCAGTCGCAATACAAACAAAAGTTTGAAAGTGATGCGGATTCAGATATGAACATATTTCAAAGTTGCTTCGTGCCTCTAAAATTAGTATACGGCAAAAATAGTAGAAAAACCGTATGGGAGAATCCGACTCTATCTTCTCCGCGTTTTTGTCGGCTTATAAGATTTCGTTTTGTCAAAGAGGGTACGGATGTTACAGAACAAAAAATAAACCACGTAAATAATTCTATAAATTCTCTCACTCCAACTGAGGTTGAGTTAGATCGGAAAAAGTTTATTGTCAAACAGAAATTCATCATGACAATGGTTGATGGTAAGGCGTGCAATGCCGCCACTGGAACCACATCAACAAGTCGGTGCTATATTTGTGGTGCAACCTCAATGGATTTTAACCGATTGGATGCAACAAAAGAAGTTAATTTCGAGGCAATCCAATTCGGTCTCTCAGTATTACATGCCAGAATAAGATTATTTGAGAGTGTTCTACATCTCGCCTACAAACTGCCAGTAAAAAAATATAGAGAAAGGAAAACAGAGGCAGAAAAAGAACTTAAGAAAGAGAGGAAACTTGAAATCCTGACCAAGTTTCGTAAGAAAACCGGGTTATTGGGTGATATGCCAAAAGCAAATTTTGGAAACACCAATGACGGGAACACAAGTCGAAGATTTTTTGAAGATCCGAAATTAGCATCTGAGATAACAGGCATTAGCTATGACCTCATATATAGGTTAAAAGTCATATTGGAGACTATCTCAAGCGGACATAAAGTCGACCCGGAAAAATTCGATAAATATGCATCAGAAACTGCTCGTTTATACGTGGACCTCTATCCATGGCATCCCATGACACCCACAATGCACAAGATACTAATTCATGGCGCAGAAATAATAAAGAATGCGCTGTTACCAATCGGGCAGCTTTCTGAGGAAGCCGCAGAGGCCGGAAGAAGCACTTCCGGTCTTATCGACAGGATTTCGCGCGAAAATTTTCACGAGAAAGCTGCAACAGGGATATTTTTAATCGTTTACTTTTAAGTTCCGACCCTTTGATGAGCAGTATGAGGCGGATAAAGAGAAGAAAATCAAACTCTTTCCTACCAGAAACACTGGAAATGCTTATACCTGCGGAGCCAAACCCAGTGTATTTTTCTGGAAGTGAAAATGAAAATTCTACTTTGGATGACAATATATGAAATTTTAAAAAAAAATCGTTTTTGTAAATACATATTTTTAAGCAGAAAAATAAATGAGTTTCACTTAGTTACATAATTTAGCATTCAATAAAAAGAAAAAAAAAATCCGCCCAAATCGTTCAAATACCCCTATGTGCGTCGTCCTTCGTTGACACCCTTACCCTGAGCTAGTCTGGTAATGGCAAAAAAGCCATTTTTAACGGCGGTCACGCCTCCCGCAAGCGAGAGCATCTCCGTATTGTGTTACCCGTACCACGATCCTGGAATACGAGACATCGAACCCAAGCAAGACTGACACCAGCAATTCCACTCACGCACATGGGGCAAGATTATGCAGTACGAACACAATTAATTATTTTCAAAAGAGGAGACGGTAAATCAAACAAAAAGTAGATGTACATAGCGAGCAAATACACCAGCGCTGCAGTCATTCTCAATAATCGAAGAGTGGAAGTGATTCTCATCAGTACTTGAGTGATTTAGAACGCCTCAGATCTGAACGGAGAGAATTAAAACACATCGATTCAAAAGTTAATGTTACAGTAGCAGAAAGTTGTCACTATAGCAGCAGGACCAATCAGCAATTTAGCCTTGGTATCCGGCCTGTGCAGTGTGCGTTATCAGTGGAATTTATTATCTGACTAATAGCAACACAAATCCAGGTGCAATAGTTAGCCACACTTAGCAAACGGATTACCCGGACAACAAATTCGTGCTTCAGCCTCTGTACGCTGTTCCAACCAGTCCGAAGCCAACTAGCCGTTAAGGCCGGCCGCAAGATGTATAAACTACATTCGACCATATTTAATTATACGGAACAGTAGGTAACATAGTTTATAATTTGTGATTTTTACGACATACTTTTAAGAAAACGTCATCTTCTTGTGATTAGGTCGAACTGCAATATCTTGACTCAATTTGTAATTATAAATATTCTATATACACGCAGCCCCTACAAATAAAGAACAGTCTATTGAGTCGCTGAATAATCAAAAATTGTCAAATAGCGTAGACATTGAACTTGAAATCATGTTATCTTGTTCAGAGGTTGTATTTCATATAAGTTAATACGGTTAATAACATTCACTGTTTTCATTTCTGTGTGAGAGTTAGCGTAAGCGACAATTGCTCCAGCAAGGCTGTTGTTAGACCTGGCTTTCTTCCTGACACAGATTGTTTCTACCCCACCCACCTGGGTTATCCCATAAACAAGCTTTCAACCCTTCAGTAATTATCACCTACATTAACCTGGTTCACTCAAACCATAAACTACGTTCTCTGAATTATTTCCTAAAGTGAATCATTTGGTAGACTTCTTCCAATATGATCCGTATTAATGGTGCCATCTTTATTTGTTAATTTTCTGTCCCCTTTACTCAACTTTAACTCTTTACGTAGTCCTTTCAGCCATCTATTAGGTTCCAGTACAGGTTTAACCAACATTGTCTTACATTTTCTGATTTTTCGAAAAGATATTCTTTCCGTAAACACTATTAAATTTCGTCTATCTTCCTTAATTAACACTCGGCTTGTATCGAAGTTTTTATTTGATTTCTCGCACATTCTTTCTTTTTTTTAAGTTTTCTATGTGTATCTACTAAGTCCTGTTAGGTAATGTTCTTTTTACAACTTAAGTATTTTTGATTTATATTGTTAGCAACTAAATGCTCCTTTATAGTTTTTGCTAACAAGTAGATTAAGAGCGGGACCGTAGTAGTGGGGACTCGATTGTAATTTTAATTTCTACACGAATTACGGAATAACAGCACAAGAGGGCGGTAGTATAAGAAATACCTCTAATAAATGAATTTGGGTAGCAGATGTATCGTTCACGCTTCTATCAAAGAGAGGGCGCTAAAGTTTTAGACAGAGGCTACTACTGCATGCATTTCCAAGAACTGATGTGTCGCCTGAACGGCTGTTATCCTTATAGCTTTGTAGCCGCCCCCGCGTGCTTGCTGGTTTCGTGTTTCATGCTGCGCTCGCATCTTTCGCTATTCTCGGACTTCGGCCAGTGATCCGCTCGATATTTTAAATTGTTTGTAGTGCACGTTGTCCTTGCTATCGAATTTGACAAAGAGAAAGCTTCTGCGACGCCCAACTTCAGTTTTCGAGATGACACGGGTTATGTATGTGCATACGCACTTAGAAGGGTTTTTAAAAAAGTTTCCCTGAACCAGCTTCGAACTCGCTACCTACCTAACGCTCGTAGGAGCATTTCTTTCTCTGCTCGCGCACTCAAACCTCGTGTTCGTTTTTACTGCCTCTAACCCGTGCCTAGTGCTCTCTCTCTCTTGAATTGAACTGTTCGATCGAATATCTAATGTGCTTCTGTTTTTCGGATCCGTTGTTCGTTCTCTACTTATTTTTTAACACCCTTTCTATTTTCTTCTTAATACAGTACCTCTTACGTACAAGTCCATCGTTTTTTATATGTATCTTTATTTTAATTCTTTGCTTAAATACTTTCAATATCAATCTTTCACTTGTTCATGTCTTGTCTTACGTTTTCTTGTAAAAAAAGTAATTCTTAGGTTTTCCTTTAAAAAAGCTCGCTTTTCATATTAACCTTTCGTTTTTTAAATATTTTCTTACGGTTTAGTTTTAAAAACCCTCTTCTCATATGGATCTTATGTTTTTTAAATCTTTTCTTACGTTTTCCTTGTAAAAAAACTCATTCTTAGGTTTTCGTTAAAACACGCTTTTAGTGTTAACCTTTTGTTATTTAAATCTTTTCTTACGTTTTAGTTTAAAGAAAAACGCTTTTTTCATATGGATCTTTCGTTTTTATATCTTTTCTTACGTTTTAGTTTTAAAAAACTGTTTTTTATATGGATCGTATGTTTTTTAAATCTTCTCTTACGTTTTTCTTTAAAAAAAACTATTTTTCACGTGAATCTTACGTTTTTATATTTTTTCTTACGTTTTAGTTTTAAAAAACTCTTGTAATCTAAAAAGTATTATCATCAGACACTACCATAAATAGAATGAGCATTTTTTCTTGAGAATTCATAGCTTATGTTAAAATTCGTAGTATTTTTATGGACTTATTAATTACTATTTTTGTTCAATAAAGAGGACGAAAACGACGATGTATTGAAAATAATGTAGTTTAATAATAGATACTCTCTGTTTTTGTTATTTTCTCTGCGTTATACTGCGACTATAAAGTCTCTTATTATTTTCCATTAATGGTATGTTATAGATATTAACGATACAAGTTTGAATATTAACATCTTCACGATACGAGTTTGATTGCCAAAATGACGCGGTGAGCCGAGTTTTGTGGCAACCAAAGGAGTCTCGTTAAGATGCTCATAAGCAAACGTGTATTTTCAATATTTTACCTTCATCAATAAATTCAGGCATTTGCCAGTACATTGCAAAGTTTAAATTTCCCGCCATCGTGGTCTGCATGTCCATACGAAACTTCTAACTTGATAATGAGTTTTATGTAGCACTGTGTCCCCATTCCTTCGTCATAAGCCAATCGCATTTCAGTTTTACCGGTTTCAATTCAAATTTTGCGATAAACGCGCAAAATTTTGCCGCTAAAACTGGATTCCATTTACATAACCAAAATCGCAATCAGAAATCACCAGACATGTCATGTGACGTCACAGAACAGTTGACGGCGCCATCTATCAAACAGTTGCCCAAGTTTAGGGCAGCTATTATGGCGAACACAGAGTTCCTATATATAAAGAGTTGGGACATTGGATCCACAAATCAAGGATCACATGATTCAACAATAATATATTTAATTTTTTTATATTTGAAAGGTGTAAGACAAACAAAATGACATTAATTGACATGTCAAATCACAGAATTCATTCATTTAGAAATCTGAGGGAACGTGCAAGAAAAATAATATTTATGTGGAATTATTAAAACTTGAAAAAATTGTCGGCTAAATTTAGTTACCTTTTTAGTCCTAGTGTGTTTTCAGGTTATGGTAAAAAGTATCTCTGGTGACTTAAGTGAACTGCGGTTAGAAATAAACAGGTATTGATCTTGTGTTATGAAAAACCTCTGCTTATAATCTTAGGTGTGGGGTAGGATGTTTAGTGGTAGCTGTAAATCTGGTATGAATACGAATGTAATGCTCAACAACTAACGTTAGAGAATTTGAGGGGACGTAATTCAACTTCTCCAGAGGAAAATTGTCTTTTTGTACTGATTAACACTGGCCTGAATAATCTGCCGTTTGGTGTTTTCAACATCGATTAGTTCGTTTTCTTCTATTTCAGAATTTTCACATTTATTTAAATCTGGTTACCAAAAATTGAATAATGTTGGAATAGCACTGTATTGCAGTCTTGTTTTTCCACGTTTAATCAACCACTGATCATCCGCAAAATGTTTAGTACATAAACGGCGGCAATGGAAAAAGTCCGTTAAAGCATATCATACGAGTAATAGACCACTGCCAAAAAATGACATTCAGAGTAAACGGCTTGTTGACTTAAAATCTTTAATTTTGCTGTTATTTACCCAGATACGCTTTATTTTCTCATTGCTTAGAAAAAGATGCAAATAATATCCCAGATCTGTTAGATTTTTACAATTAATCGCTGAACCACCAGTCATTGCACAATAGTTTTCAAATTAAAAATATTTGTCACAACTGTCACAAAATGTGATTCTAATATGTAATGGTTGCCAAACTGTTGTCCATAGGTATGCATGATCTGCATAAAATTTAAATTCAACAAAAATCAGGTACTCCATGATTTGTGGATCCAAAATGAGTCGCCTACATGTCCCAACTCTTTATATACCGTGTGTCCACAGGAGTACGCACCATAGAGATAAGATAATGCTAATGGAATCTAAATATAAACCAGTGGTATGACCACCGTCCCTTTTCTTGTACCATTTATAACAATATTGTTTCATACAGTGGCGAGTCAGAAGCCAGAAAACAACGTTTTAGCATCCGGCGATCACAGAATTAGCCGATCTTTCTATTGTATTTGGTTATCCCTATGGTGCGTCCTCCTGTGGACACACGGTATAGGGACTCTAGGCGAACACATATTCCAGTGTCACAATTCTCGCACTAAAATCTGTCGTTTAGGTTTATTTGTCTAGCAATGTGGTTTATATTCCACAATTTAATATTTCTGTTATTTGACTTCACATCCAGGTGAAATTTGATCACACCCTTCAACGTGTTGTTTTCTAACAATATATATGAAAATAATTAGTTAATTTTAATTGTGAACGACGTCTAACAGATTTTAAAATACCGTGCTGTTTCTATGGTGCTGCCATCTTATAGGAAAAAGTGCAGCGGTCCCCGTCTTAATCTTCTTCTGCTTCTTTTTTTAGCCGTCTTCGGTACATTGTTCTTCACTTTAGTGTAAGTTTAACCTCAAATCAGTTTGATCTATTCTGACATGTGCTTTCTCTGCAACAACTTGTAAGTTGTTTTGTTTTGTTTGTACCCTTATAAATTACCACATTCTTATCAGATGGAATCGCTTTGTGGAATGATGTAGAACTAATTGTCGTCTCGAAATATCTCACAAACATCCATTGCTAAATTTTATTCAATAAATCTTTGTAGAGAAGAGGGTTTTAATTGGATTAACTTCTCAACTCTACTATTGGAAGGATTAAATATTCTTGATCAATATATGAATACAGAGCAAGAAAGATAGTTTAGTACTCTTGTTTATCTGGGGTCCTAGAGCAGTAGCTGTATTTACTTGGTCTTCATACATTTAGACTTATACCATATGATCGAAAACTTTTAACCTCTAGAGGGCTGTGGATTTTTTTAAAAATTTGATTTATGTTGGCAGTGATGAGTAAAGGTACTTAATAATATAACCTGCACAATTTTGATAGAATCACTCAGCTTTTACAGGATGTTTAATACTGAATACGAAGTGGTGCTGTGTATGGAAAGTGCAGAAAATCGTTTTGAACACCTGTAGCTGTTTTTGTTACTAACATCTTTATGTATTCAACAAAATATGTTTGTATTTGTTAAAAAGGTATTCTTGATATAACCTTAAACTGGCAGATATAAAATGCCAATGTGACTTTTATTACCACGACTGCCAACAAAATTTTTTTACCAAATAATTCCACAGCCCTCTAGAGGGTAAAAGTTTTCGATCATACTGTACATATGAACTTTTTTAAGAATTTAGTGCTACTATTACTGCTAATGATCCAAAAGCCTCTTACTGCAATGAGCGATAGCCATTAGTTTTTATATAAAACCATTAAAAACATAAATCAACGCATACATACTTCAACTCTAATTACCACTATACAAACCTGGAAGTGGATGGCACCTTTTCATACACTGAGGGAGCATACAAATGCAACAGCCAACTACCAATTACTACTGCATGGACCTATTTGGGAAAAATTTACGAATAATTGACTAACTAGCTTTATTGTGAAACATGCAAAGTGGAAATGTAAACAAAAGAGAGCGACCGCCTCATTTGAATGACAATCGCAAAGCATGTCCATAAATGGATATACAATCTCGATTAGAGTAGTGCACTCGTTAAGTGTTAACCCGTGTTAACAAGCCAAACCGGAGCAAATCCGAAACTACATTCACACAGGCCACTTTGCATTTAGAGAGGGTGGCTAGAAAATTGCCCTTCACATATGAGGTCAGGAAGCACTGGATCTGTATTTTCCGATGCAAGGCTGCAAAATAAGGCTAAATAATTCGAAACACTCTTGTTATTCCGAGATGTAGACCTTCGTAATTGTCTTGTTCGCGACTGCAGTTCCCAACAATGAACACTTGTCTGCGTAAGAAGAATTTTCTCGCTTTTTAATTTGTAATGACATGCAACTAGAGCATTTCTTAAGCTGTACCGGAAATGTTCAAAGGGAGATGTGCATTTTTGAACTTGCAGCATTCTACCAATGGAATGTTTCTGTATCTGAGAAATATAAAGTGTAAGTAGATAACCAAAGCGGGTACGGGAAACTCAAAACATAACCTCACTTCTGTACTGGATGGCATATCCATCCGAAGCATGACGTAATCACCGGTAGTTAAGGCGACTGAAGGGTTTCTTGTAGGAAAAGAAGTATTTTTTGTGTCAACAATAACCAGAAGATCGTTGTAGGGTAGGTATTGCATCATTGCCCAGAAGGTATAACCGGAAGTGGAGTCTGCACCGGGAGCCGGAGGCTGAGGGCTGAGGCCAGGGGCTGAAGCCGAGAACCGGAAGCAGGAGGCTGGGGGCTGAGGCCGGGGGCTGAGGGCTGGGGGCCGCTGAGAGTTCAAATAGACGATTAAATATTAAAAAAAGAAAAAAGGGGTTGTATCTCGTAAACGGGTGGGAAAAACGGAAAACGGGTGAAAAAATGGCACCCCCACATTACCTGTTAACCCCCATCTGGAAATGAAGCCATCTATAACATATTAAAAATTGGAAGTGCCCTTATGGCATTTTTTTGAAAATTATATTTTGGAGTTGTAAAACGTAAGAACCGATAAGCGGTCGAATGCTGATGGTTTAACACTAAAAGGGGTTGTATCTCGTAAACGGGTGGGAAAAACGGAAAACGGGTGAAAAAATGGCACCCCCACATAACCTGTTGACCCCCATCTGGAAATGAAACCATCTATAACATATTAAAAATTGGAGGCGCCCTTACGGCATTTTTTTGAAAATTATATTTTGGAGCTGTAAAACGTAAGAACTGATAAACTGCCGAATTCTGATGGTTGAACACTAAAAGGGGTTGTATCTCGTAAACGGGTGGGAAAAACGGAAAACGGGTGAAAAAATGGCACCCCCACATTACCTGTTAACCCCCATCTGGAAATGAAGCCATCTATAACATTAAAAATTGGAAGTGAAAATTATATTTTGGAGTTGTAAAACGTAAGAACCGATAAGCGGTCGAATGCTGATGGTTGAACACTAAAAGGCGTTGTATCTCGTAAACGGGTGGGAAAAACGGAAAACGGGTGAAAAAATGGCACCCCCACATAACCTGTTGACCCCCATCTGGAAATGAAACCATCTATAACATATTAAAAATTGGAGGCGCCCTTACGGCATTTTTTTGAAAATTATATTTTGGAGCTGTAAAACGTAAGAACTGATAAACTGCCGAATTCTGATGGTTGAACACTAAAAGGGGTTGTATCTCGTAAACGGGTGGGAAAAACGGAAAACGGGTGAAAAAATGGCACCCCCACATTACCTGTTAACCCCCATCTGGAAATGAAGCCATCTATAACATTAAAAATTGGAAGTGAAAATTATATTTTGGAGTTGTAAAACGTAAGAACCGATAAGCGGTCGAATGCTGATGGTTGAACACTAAAAGGCGTTGTATCTCGTAAACGGGTGGGAAAAACGGAAAACGGGTGAAAAAATGGCACCCCCACATTACCTGTTAACCCCCATCTGGAAATGAAGCCATCTATAACATATTAAAAATTGGAAGTGCCCTTACGGCATTTTTTTGAAAATTATATTTTGGAGCTGTAAAACGTAAGAACTGATAAGCGGTCGAATGCTGATGGTTGAACACTAAAAGGGGTTGTATCTCGTAAACGGGTGGGAAAAACGGAAAACGGGTGAAAAAATGGCACCCCCACATTACCTGTTAACCCCCATCTGGAAATGAAGCCATCTATACCATATTAAAAATTGGAAGTGCCCTTACGGCATTTTTTTGAAAATTATATTTTGGAGCTGTAAAACGAAAGAACTGATAAGCGGTCGAATGCTGATGGTTGAACACTAAAAGGGGTTGTATCTCGTAAACGGGTGGGAAAAACGGAAAACGGGTGAAAAAATGGCACCCCCACATTACCTGTTAACCCCCATCTGGAAATGAAGCCATCTATAACATATTAAAAATTGGAAGTGCCCTTACGGCATTTTTTTGAAAATTATATTTTGGAGCTGTAAAACGTAAGAACTGATAAGCGGTCGAATGCTGATGGTTGAACACTAAAAGGGGTTGTATCTCGTAAACGGGTGGGAAAAACGGAAAACGGGTGAAAAAATGGCACCCCCACATTACCTGTTAACCCCCATCTGGAAATGAAGCCATCTATACCATATTAAAAATTGGAAGTGCCCTTACGGCATTTTTTTGAAAATTATATTTTGGAGCTGTAAAACGTAAGAACTGATAAGCGGTCGAATGCTGATGGTTGAACACTAAAAGGGGTTGTATCTCGTAAACGGGTGGGAAAAACGGAAAACGGGTGAAAAAATGGCACCCCCACATTACCTGTTAACCCCCATCTGGAAATGAAGCCATCTATAACATATTAAAAATTGGAAGTGCCCTTACGGCATTTTTTTGAAAATTATATTTTGGAGCTGTAAAACGTAAGAACTGATAAGCGGTCGAATGCTGATGGTTGAACACTAAAAGGGGTTGTATCTCGTAAACGGGTGGGAAAAACGGAAAACGGGTGAAAAAATGGCACCCCCACATTACCTGTTAACCCCCATCTGGAAATGAAGCCATCTATACCATATTAAAAATTGGAAGTGCCCTTACGGCATTTTTTTGAAAATTATATTTTGGAGCTGTAAAACGAAAGAACTGATAAGCGGTCGAATGCTGATGGTTGAACACTAAAAGGGGTTGTATCTCGTAAACGGGTGGGAAAAACGGAAAACGGGTGAAAAAATGGCACCCCCACATTACCTGTTAACCCCTATCTGGAAATGAAGCCATCTATACCATATTAAAAATTGGAAGTGCCTTTATGGCATTTTTTTGAAAATTATATTTTGGAGCTGTAAAACGTAAGAACTGATAAACTGCCGAATTCTGATGGTTGAACACTAAAAGGGGTTGTATCTCGTAAACGGGTGGGAAAAACGGAAAACGGGTGAAAAAATGACACCCCCACATCACCTGTTAACCCCCATCTGGAAATGAAGCCATCTATAACATATTAAAAATTGGTAGTGCCCTTATGGCATTTTTTTGAAAATTATATTTTGGAGCCGCAAGAACCGATAAGCGGCCAAATGCTGATGGCCGAACACTAAAATGGGGTGTATCTCGTAAACGGGTGGGAAAAATGGAAAAGGGGTGAAAAAATGACACCCCCAAAAACACCCCACAGGAAATAAGGCAATCTATAACATATTAAAAATTGGAAGTGCCCTTATGACATTTGTGGAAAATTATATTTTTGGAACTGCATAAAACAGCCGAATGCTGGGGGCTGAACACTAAAAATGGTTGTATCTCGTAAACGGGTGGGAAAAATGGAAAACGGGTAAAAAATTACACCCCCATAAACCGCCATCTGGAAATGAAGCCACCTTAACATATTAAAAATTGGAAGTGCCCTTGTGTAAATTTCGAAAATATATTGATGTGAATCGATATATTATTATTATATTGTAAGCATGAGATAGAAATGAGCACGAAGCGATAAGAATAAGCCGATAAGAAACCGCAAGAGCTGATAAAGACTTAGCGAGCGAGCGCGTAACCACAAGAGCTGATAAGCCTCCGAACAGTACATGATGCGCCATCTAGCGGTAATACGGCGAAATTAATTAGTGCAATCTACAGTGCCTTTATATAGACAGTGGCGACAATACAACTAAGCCACACCCCCGCCGCCATATTTATGCAAATGTCTAACGGGTGCTTATTTAAATCCGTGATCAGAGTCGACTGTGATACGCGTTTTACGTTTGGCAGTACTGAAAACATTTGCGATTTGCAGGTTAAGATTTGCGTCAGTTTGTGTCAAAACTGACGCAAAACCGAACCTGCTAATCTCGAATTTGACATAGACTGACAATACACTTCAGTACTGCCAAAAGTATAACACGAATCACAGGTGATTTAGCATAAACATGGCGGCTAAAACCACGTGATCTAGGGAGCCAATCAAAAATAGGACACCCCATTGTCGCCACTGTCTATATAAAGGCACTGTAGTGCAATCAAACATTACGCGCCATCTGTAGCCATACTCTGAAACTACCTGTAATCTAATTAGAAGTATACATCTAACCACATATCCGCTAACAATTTATCGTGATTGAAACCATAAACAGAAATCTCAACCGAGCATCCTGTTGCAAATATCGTAAAGTAAAACCTAGATAGTACTAATTAACCGAGCATCCTGTTGAAATAATCTCGCAGGAAAACCATAATCTTGCGAGGAAACCGAGTATCCGCTACACGCTATCAAAGAAAATTTAATTAGTTTTTGTGGTGAGGAGGCTGCTGATATGACTTTTAATATAAAAGGCTCTAATAAATTCTGCATTCTATTCGAATACTTCGGAAGGGTTTCACCTCTGGCGTGGTTTACACGTTGAGTTACTGTGCCCTTTTAAAGTGTTTTGAAAAGTTTATAACGTGCCGTGTTGCAAGAGTATATTTTTAAAAGCGCGGTATTTTTATGTTTTTTAATAAATAGTGTGTCAAGTGCTCCAAGTGCTCCAAGATGAACATAGAAAAAGTTAATGCCGCCGGAACGATGGAGGGCGAGAAATTACAACCGACAGCCGATGCGATGTTAAAAATAGTGCAAGATACGTATAAAAACATTATGGAGGTTGGTGTGCAGCGCAGGAAACTGGCAAAACTATTAAAACAATGTAAATTAAATTGCCGGTTGTTAAAAAAAGCTATTCGTGCGGAAAATTTAAATATTGGTGAAAAACGTCATCTGGAAACTATATGTGGACACATGAAACGGTATGAAAAAACTATATCTGCCAATCTTATCAACAAAACAGGTGCGGGGGCGAGAAAAGAAGCGCGAAGTGCTCGAATAGTGTGGGAAGAGATGGAGAATGCGTATAAATGTAGACTTAGAACCGGAGTGATTGTAAATTTAAAACATAAGGACCCCAAACCATTTTTACAAGATGCATTTCATTTATTTGCTCCACGCATAAAGAATGTGCAAAAGAAACTTCAAACCGCGCTAAAAGTGAACACTACCTTTTGCGGCGAGTTTGTTAAAGAAACCAAGGACAATGTTATAACAGACTTGAAATATTTTAGCACGAAAAACAATTTAATTCTGCAAGAACATGTCGAAAATCGTGCAATCTTAAATCAGTGGTATTTCGATAACGTGCAAGATTCCATTTTGAATCAAATAAGTGAATTTGAAGAACAAGAAAGTGGATGGGCGTTATCGGAGATTATATCGTTAGCTGTAAATATAAACAGTTGTACTATGTTCCATGCATCTTCGTACATCGAACTACCGCAATATATAAAAAAGAAGCAGGCTTGCATCAACGTGAAAAATGACGATCAAGCCTGTTTTGCTTGGGCGATCGTATCTGCCCTGCATCCGGCCAACATCAGCAGCGATCGAGTATCTTCGTATCCTCATTATTCGGATGTGTTGAATTGTGAAGGATTAGACTTCCCAGTGCAGATGACGCAAATTCCGAGGTTTGAAAAAAACAATCCAAACATTTCCGTCAATGTGTATGTGTTAAACAGAAGCAACAAAAGAGGAATTAGTGTATGCCCCGCGTATCTAACTTCAGACAAGAAGCAGAATCACATCAATCTGCTAATGTTTACCGACCCCGCGAATATGATGGACACAAATCTCGATGAACTGTCTGATTTAAACCCCGATGCTGTAGATCCCGAGTCCGAAGTAAATTACCACTACTGCTGGATTAAAGATTTAAGTAGGTTAGTAAGTACGCAATTAAGTAAACATAAACGTAAATGTTATATATGCGATAGATGCTTGCATTATTTTTATAGTCGGCAAAGGTTAAACGCTCACGAAATTGATTGCAAAAAATTAAACGAGTGTAAAATTAATCTCCCTCGGCCGGGCGAAAAACTAACCTTCGCTAATTATAAATATCAACAAACTGTACCATTTATTTTATATAGCGATATAGAATGTACATTAAATCCTGCAAGTGAAAGCGCCGGAAAAAATACTGTAAATTATCAAAAACATCAAGCCTGCAGCATAGGTTATTATTTGCAATGTTCATATGATGATTCACTTTCACATTATAAATCATATACGGGTGCGGATTGCATGGAATGGTTCGGTAAAGAATTGTACGAAATGGGGTTAGAGTTAAACAAACATTTCAAGACCGTAGTTCCAATGGAAGAACTAAATGAATTGCAAGAACGCGAATATCGAGATGCATCTAATTGTTATATTTGCACGAAACCTTTTAAGGATGATGATATCAAGGTAAAAGATCATTGTCATTTCACCGGTAATTATAGAGGTCCGGCACATCAAAGCTGTAACCTAAATTATAAAATCGATCATGTAATACCGGTTGTTTACCATAACCTTAGCGGCTATGACAGCCATTTCTTGATAAAAGATGTCGTTACAGCCTTTCCGGGTAACATTTATGTTTTGCCTCAGAATAAAGAGAGGTATATTTCTTTCACTAAAACTCACGATGATGCCAGTAGTTTAAAATTCAGATTTATCGATTCATTTAAATTTATGAATTCTGGATTAGATAAATTGGCTTCTTATTTAAAAAAAGAGGACTTCAAAATTCTACAGGCACAAAACATGCAATTAAGCGAACACCAATTATCTCTGTTAACACGAAAAGGTGTATTTCCCTACGACTATATAACTTCCCTTGATGTATTATCAGAAACTAGATTTCCGGATTCGAATGTAAGCAGTGAAGCGGTGCGGATGCCACGCGTGTGCTCCGTTATCACAGTGCAAACGTTTGACCTCTAGCCTTACAATCTGTGAGTACACATTTCTATTTTTAATACGAATTTGTACGCAAGAACACTACGGATTTTCAAGAAACCCTTAACAATGAAACCAACATGCAAAATCAAACAGCTAAACGAAAAATAGGTGAATTAACACCACCCATAAATGAGGTGCAGAAACGGTATCTGTGGTCTACCGAAGAATTACTACAACAAAACAAATACCACAGCTTATCCCAAAATCCCGAAGACGAAGCAAGCAAACAGCAAACACAAAATGAATCATCACAACAAACAATAAACACAATTAAAACCAAAATACCACCAATTTACCTACAAAATACAGTAAATCACACAGCTTTAGTGGCAGATATCAAATCTTTGGTAAAAGGCGATTTCACAACAACTTGCAATTCAAGTACAATACGAGTGAACCTCACTCAAGAAGATGATTACCGGATTCTCACCGAATTCTACTCTAAAAATAAAATCCCGTATCACACTTTTCAAAATCCGAACAGTAAACCCCTCTCAGTGGTTATTAAAAACGTGCCACTTTCCTTAACTAAAGAGGAAATAAAAGAAGCTTTGAAAACCTTGCCAATTAAAAACATAACACGATTACTAACGAAAGATAAAAAGCCACTGCCAGTATGCGCAGTCGAGTTAACCAACAACGACGAAGGTAAACGAATATTCCAATTAAAACAGCTTTATTACTCCATCGTTACAGTTGAGGTTAGGAAAAAGTCAACAATCATACCGCAGTGTCACAGATGCCAGCAATACTGGCATACAAAAAACTACTGTACCCTCGCTTATAAATGCGTCAAGTGCGCAGGAAACCATAATCATACTGAATGCAATAAAAAGACAAATGAAAAACCTAAATGTGCAAATTGCGGAGAGGAACATGCAGCAAGCTATCGAGGATGCAGCTTCCATAAGGAACTCCAGCAAAAACGCTTGAATAATATCAGAAATACTAACAGAATGTCACGCAATGCATATGTTAACGAAAGTCAAACCTTTGCCAACCGAGTCAAAAATCTCCCTAACACCCTTCCTTCCACCTCAGTAAATACGCCAAACCAAACAACAGAACCCACCATACCAAATAACATCATTACAATCCTGTTGAATCTATTAACGCCCTATTTACCTCAAATCAAAACATTTTTAATAAACACCGTCATACCCCTCCTCCTTAATGTACAATAACCAACACAGAACAATTGAAAATACAACAATCCTCAACTGGAATGCAAATGGCATAGCCCAACAACGATCAATATTTATAACCTTCTTGGCTAGACATAGAGTCGACATCGCTTGCATCTCAGAGACCCACCTAACCAAAGGAGAGATCTTTAAAATTCCGGGATACCGTGTTTACCGGAAAGACAGAAATGCCCAAGTAGCCTCAGGAGGAGTTGCAATCATCATCAAACAAAAGTTAGATCACAATCCAATCCCAGACTTTCCCGACTTTAATCTAGAAGTTACAGGAGTGAAACTAAAACTAAATGATGCGAGCTACGTTACAATCGTAAGCGCATACAGGCAGCCCAACAAAAAGTTAAATGAAAACGAACTCAAAACAATTTTCAACACATCTGAACCGATATTGCTAATTGGAGATTTAAACAGCAAGCTCACAACATGGGGTTGCCGAGCGACAAACCCTGAAGGGGTCAAACTCGAACACTATTCAATAATTCATGGCTTTCAAATCATAACTCCTGACGAATACACATATTACCCCTACAGAGCCGACCATCAGCCCGACATATTGGACATTGTTCTTCAGAAAAATTTCTCCAAACTTATTAACCAAAGCGTGATCACCGAATTAAACTCTGATCATTTACCTGTACTCATATCCTTTCCCAGTTCAGCCAAACCAAAAATTCCCTCACCCAGACTAACCAACGGACCAATAAACTGGGATATCTTTCAAACAACTCTGGACCACAATCTCACAAAATCAACAGCGCTCAAAAGAATGGAAGATATAGACATCGCTGTCTCCAGCATAACCTCATCAATAGTTAATGCTGCCAAAACAGCAACCATAATAACACCACGATATCGAAGCCCTAACTTTAACCTTCCCCCCAACTACATAACTGAATTAATTAAAAAACGGAGCCAAACCAGAAGACAGTGGCAAAGAACAAGAAGCCCAGAAACGAAGAGGCTATTAAACTTCCTCACGCACCAATTAAAGAAAGAATTGGACGCCTTTCGAATTCAATCGTACCAAAAATACATAGAAGATATTGGCCCTGGAGACCCGGGGATGTGGAAAACCACCAGAAGGATCCTGAAAACTCATGAAGAGCTGCCGACACTCAAATCTGGAACTGACACCTTTTACACAGACAGTGAGAAATCGAAAGCTTTTGCCATCCATCTTGAACGGGTATTCACACCGACAGTCACATGCTCCCCAGGTCATACTTTACAAATAATAAACCGTATTGAGAAGCATCAACCAGTAATTACTGAAAACATCAAACCCACATCGCCAAAAGAACTAAGAGAACTCATAACAGCGCTACCAAAACGAAAATCACCTGGATGCGATCTAATACCAAATTCGGTCCTGCAGCACCTCACTAGCAAAAGCCTGGCATATTTAACCTCCCTATTTAATGCATGCTTACGCATAGGCTACTTCCCCCAGGAATGGAAACATGCGCACGTTCTTATGTTCGCAATGCCTGGCAAAAGTAAAGAAAATATAATAAACTACCGTCCAATAAGCCTTTTAACTACTCTTTCAAAACTCCTAGAGAAAGTAATTCATATCCGTCTTATTAAAATTGTAGAAACACTCCATATCCTGCCACCTTTCCAGTTTGGCTTCAAAAAAGGCCATTCGACTTGCCATCAACTTCAGCGAATCAGTGAAATAGTTGAAACTGGCTTTGAAAACAAATGGTACACCACAGCAGCCTTCTTAGACATTGCTCAGGCTTTTGATAAGGTGTGGATAGAAGGTCTTAAAGCAAAACTTCTAGAAAGAAACATACCTAGCTACCTTCAAGCCATAATCTTTTCGTTCCTCGAAAAAAGAACATTCGCTGTCAAGGTTAACTCGGCCATCTCTGAAACAAAGGATATAAAAGCGGGGGTCCCACAAGGGAGTATTTTAGGACCTCTACTATTCAACATATATACATCCGATATCCCCGAACCATCAGTGTCGTTAGCAATGTTTGCTGACGATACGGCTATTCTTACTCAGAGTGAAGACTTGGAAGAAGCCATTCAACAACTGCAAAGTACAACAGACAAAATCAGTAAATGGTGCAAACAATGGAACATTCAAATCAACCCCATAAAATGTCAATGCAAAATATTTACACTCAGAAGAATAATCGATCCACCTAACATCAAAATTAATGGAAATGTAATACCTTGGAATCCCCAAGATTCCGCCATTAAATACCTTGGAGTACACCTGGACAAGAGGTTAAGTTGGAGTTTCCATATAAATCATAAGCTAAAGCAATGCTATCACCGATTGAAACAACTGTATCCACTAATAAATCGGAAATCTTCGCTCAGACCAGAATGTGCAATGCTCATGTACAAAACCTTACTTCGACCTCTGGCATTATACGCTTCCTCAGTTTGGTGTAATACTACTAAAATCAACATCACCAAATTGCAGAGATTTCAAAACAAGGTCCTCCGAATAGCAGTTAACGCTCCGTGGTACATTAGGAACACACAACTACATCATGAACTAGGAATATCATTAATACAAGACTATATCCACGCGAGGGCCAAGACCTTCTTAGATAATATCAACAACTGTGATGGAGCAAAATACTACAATCTTTGTAAGCCCAATATTCACATACGACTCAAGAGAAAGTTACCCCAAGATGTAATACCAGATGAGATTAATAATTAAAGTGAACCTACTTCATACTGATATGTAATTCGGGATATTACTGTAAACCCGCATAGTAATTGGCATTGTTAAAATGTAAAACAATTTAATGTAGCTATTTGCATATACAATCAATAATGTCATGTATAACAATTTAAAATGTTGATCTGACAAATAAATAAAACTAAAAAAAAAAAAAAAAACTAGATTTCCGTCAAAAGATACATTTCACAGTAAGTTAAAAGATGTCCACATTTCAGATAAAGATTATGCACACGCTGTTGAAGTGTGGAACGAGTTTAATTGTCAAACAATTCAAGATTATACCATGTTATATTTAAAAACAGATATTTTGTTGTTGGCTGATATTTTTGAAAATTTTCGCGCGAGTTGCCATAAAACGTACGGATTAGACCCCGCCCACTATTACACATTACCTGGATATACGTGGGACGCTATGTTGAAATATACACAAATAGAACTAGCGCTCATATCCGATATAGATATGCTGCTATTTGTTGAGCGAGGTATCCGCGGGGGTATTAGTCAATGTTCGAAGCGATATTCTAAGGCAAACAATAAATATTGTCCAGCAGGATACAACCCCACGCAACCCTCAAGGTACATCATGTGTTACGACGTGAATAATTTGTACGGATGGGCAATGATGCAGTACCTACCATACAACAATTTTCGATTTTTAACTCGTACAGAAATGAGTGGTTTTGATGTTAACAGCATCAGCGATGAGTCAGCAAAAGGATACATTTTAGAAGTAGATATCGAATATCCAAACGACATTACGCTACACAATCTTCATACCGATATGCCAATGTGTGCCGAACACTCTGTTCCCCCAAATTCAAAATTACCAAAACTAATGACAATGTTGAATAAAAAAGAACGATATGTGATTCATTATAGGAATCTGAAACAAGCTATAGCTGCAGGCTTAAATGTTACCAAAGTGCATCGCATACTATCTTTCGATCAAGCTCCATGGTTAAAATCATACATTGAGTTAAACACTCAACTTAGAACAAACGCAAAAAACGAATTTGAGAAAAATCTGTTTAAATTAATGAATAACGCTGTTTTCGGTAAAACCATGGAGAATGTTCGTAAACACAAAGTGGTTAAATTAGTAACTCGATGGCATGGAAGATATGGAGCTAACCACTACATATCCCAACCTAATTTTCACAGCCGAACCATATTTAATGAAAATCTTGTAGCCATAGAATTATCAAAGCTTGAAATAATGTTTAAGAAACCGATATATGTAGGTATGTCCATATTAGATGTAAGTAAAACCTGTTTATACGATTTTCATTATAATTATATGTTACGTAATTTTAGTTATCAAGATTGTAAGTTGCTGTATTCAGATACGGATAGTCTTTTGTATGAAATAACTTGCGAAGATGTTTATGATATTATGAGGCGTGACATTCACATGTTTGATACAAGCGATTACCCCAAAGACAATATCTACAGCATTCCATTGGTGAACAAGAAAGTTCCTGGACTTATGAAAGACGAGTGCAACGGTAAAATAATCACAGAATTTATCGGTTTGAGATCGAAAATGTACAGTGTGAGAGTTGAAGGTAAAGACGCTGTTAAAAAGGCTAAAGGTGTCTTGGAAAATGTGGTTAAGAACAAAATTTGTTTCGACGACTATGTAGCATGTTTGTTTGATAATAAGGATGCAGTAAGAAATCAAAATTTAATTAGAGCCAATAGTCACATTGTACATAGTGTAAGTCAAACTAAAGTGGCTCTTACTAGCGCAGATGATAAGAGACACATTTGTGAAAATAAAATAGATACCCTTCCTTGGGGACATTGTTCGCTTTAATATGTATGCTTTTGACACAATAAATGTATTAAATGCACTCTGTGTTTTATTTTACAACAAAGACCGATACAGATATAGTATTAACATATGTATGTAATATGTACATATATATTGGACCGCTATGGCACTGCTATGGCACTGCTATGGTACTGCTATGGCACTGCTATGGTACTGCTATGGCACTGCTTTTGGACTGCTTTGTACTGCTTTTGGACTGCTTTGAACTGCTTTTGGACTGCTTTGGACCGCTTTTTGGACTGATATGGCACTGCTTTGGACTGGTTAACAGGCTGCTCATTATCTATTCATAACAGTCTAAAAACCTGTCTGTCTGTCTGTAGGTCCATCTGTCTGTCTATCTGTCTGCTTGTCTGTCTGTCTGTCAGCCTGTCAGTCTGTCTGTACACCTATCCAGACTTGTTGAAACGCGTAGCGGGCCAGACCGCTTCCGCTAAAATAATTTCACCTTATCACTCCTATTTATACACGTCAGATTAGCCGAGTGAGACACCTCACATTCAACACAGCGATAGCGATCTTCTATCCTTTTCAAGAAGCATTCAACGGAAACATATGGAATCGCCTCTTCGGGCAACAATGGAGGGTGCCGATGATTGCAGGAACATCTCGATTACAGAAGGCCTATTAAGCATATTTCATATGGGTATAACAAAGACAGATACAGGTATAGTATTAACATATATAATATGTACGGCTATATTGAACAGATATGACGCAGCTATGGCACAGCTGTGATACCGCTCTGTTGCTTATGGC
>CALNHX010011343.1:0-32834 GCA_940337035.1 Agriotes lineatus
GTTTTCGCTTCACTGTCAAGGCCAACTTGTTTTTGCAAAAACTGAAAATATCTTGAAATTCTCTTCAGACAGCAGGACCTAATCCCACAATCTTAAAAAAAATTAAAAATGTTTAGTCTAACTCACCTACTATAACATCAATCCTGGGACACACTGTATAAAAGTAGTTTTTTTGAATCACTTTTGGAGGAATAGATCTTTCCTTACAAAATGGCGTCTTGTATAGTTATAATTCAACATTATATTTGCTGCTAGCCTATTTCATAAACGAGTTATTTCTGTAAATTACGTGTCATTTTATGTAAGTAAAAATACTATTCTCAGAATAGGCAGTTGGATAATTAAACAACCTGTCTAACTTAACTGAATTTCGTTTTGCGTTTTATTTACAGATATTGCAGTTAGTAAATCCAGACTCAATTTTTGTGATTAAAATGGACGTAAAACATAAATTTGTTGAATATAATTTGCCTAATGCAATGACCACCATGTTTCACGAACCACTGATGGAGGTTAATGAAACAAAAGTTGCAAATTCACCTGTTCGACAAGAGATCATTCAACATACTATCGACAACACAGCTTATCACGAAATTAATATTAAACAGGAGGAAGTTAATATAAAAGATGAATTGCTTGGTATGTGTGCAGCAAATGAAAGCAACCAGGAAGAACCGTTAGTTTGCAAGGTCCGTCAATATGAAGAGGGAAGTAAACCATATTCGTGTTATATCTGTGGATATACAGCAGCTCAAAAACGGCATTTAGTGAAGCATCTGAAGACGCATACAGGAGAAAAACCTTTTTCCTGTTCAATTTGCGAGTATAAAGCAGCACGAAAAGCTACTTTAGTTGAACATATGAGAACACATACAGGAGAAAAACCTTATTCATGTTCATTGTGCAACTATAGAGCATCAGTCAATCGTAATTTAGTGAACCATATGAAGATGCATACAGGAGAGAAACCTTATTCATGTTCAATCTGCGACTATAGAACATCAGTAAATTGTAGTTTAGTGAACCATATGAAGACTCATACAGGAGAAAAACCTTATTCATGTTCAATTTGCGACTATAGAACATCGATCAATCGTAATTTAGTGAACCATATGAAGATACATACAGGAGAAAAACCCTATTCATGTTTAATTTGTGACTATAAAGCATCATTAAAAGGCCATTTAGTGATCCATTTGAACACGCATAGAAGAGAAAAACCTTACTCATGTTCAATTTGCGAGTATAAAGCAGCTCAGAAAGGTCATTTAGCAAAACATATGAGAACGCACACAGGAGAAAAACCTTATTCATGTTCTATTTGCGCATATAGAGCACCGCAAAAAGATACTTTAGTTGACCATATGAAGAGGCATACAGGAGAAAAACCTTATTCATGTTCAATTTGCGAGTATAAAGCAGCACGAAAAGGTAATTTAGTGGACCATATGAAGAGGCATACAGGAGAAAAACCTTATTCATGTACAATTTGTGACTACAGAGCATCAATGAAATGTACTTTAGTGAACCATATGAAGACGCATACGGGAGAAAAACCTTATACATGTTCAATGTGCGACTATAAATCATCCCAGAAAGGTAATTTACTGAACCATATGAAGACGCATACGGGAGAAAAACCCTATACATGTTCATTTTGCGATTATAGAGCATCAATGAAACGTAATTTAGCGAACCATATGAAGACGCATGCAGGAAAAGTTGAACTACAACATCATCTGTAATGTAGTAAATAATTTAAGATGTCTAGTATACCTCGTCGGTCCATTGTTATCGTGTACTATATCCATTTTTGGCATTTTTGACTTATTAGCTTGTTCTATATCCAATACCTCTTGAAAGTAGCTTGTACCGTAGTGATGATTTCAGTAATAAAATGTTCTATATCCCCGGAAATAAGTTAGATGTGAAAAATAGTTTTATTCTGTAATCTCATGTTTAGTATTATCTGGTTCTATAAGCTACAATTTATGCTATGTCCACCTGTTTTCTTACTTGCTAGGTAGTATTAGCATGTTCTTTCTGCATCGAATCACACGTTTATTAAGCAGTGGCAAAGTGTTATGTATCATACAAATCTCTAAACACACCATTGTGAGAGGAATTTCAAGTAGCCAACTGCGACGATACACCTTCAAGAGACGAAGCTGAAACGAACTTAAGCGAAAAAACTGAAGAAGTTGAACAGAAGAACGGCGAAGACAATAAAATTACCAGAAAGAGTAAAAGATATCCTGAGAAATGGAATCAAAATGTGAGAAAAACAAAGCGTCGATGTGATGAAGTATTTATGGATACCAAATGGAATATTAAACGTAATAGAACTGTAAAGAAGGAGATGTGTCTACAAAAATTGTTAAACACGAGAGTGAAAACATCAATAAAAATTTCTGACTGCTCACAGATGACAAAAAGCACACTTTTATTCTAAACACGTTAACTCTTGCGTACACAGAAAAAATCATCTGCTAATACACAGATAGGTGCACTCGTACCTCTATATAATTATTAGACTTTTGTTTGAATTTAGATTAAAAAATTTGGTGTGATAAACCCACACAACTTCCTTTTACAGTGATTTTATAATTAGCCAAAGATTTTTAATTTTTAAGCATTTGTCAAAAATTTTCATAAATTACAAATTCTACAAAAACTGTACAAAATAGAGCGTTAGTTGAAGCGACAAATTTTCTCTAAAATTTTAAGCTGTATTCAAAAATGTAATAATATACCGGGTGTTCTATTTAAAATAGTAGTTAATAAAACAAAAAGAAAAAAAACCCATTTTAGAGTTATTCAACTGGAAAAGCACCTATCTCACATCAATACACATTAAAAATGTAAAGTTTGAAAAAATCGGTAGTGCAGTTTTTGAAATAATCGAAAAAAAACTGAAAAATCACAGAAGACCATACTTCCGGCTATGCGATTTTCTTCAATAGCTTGCTGTCGCATCTAGATAGTACACAAAACTTATACAGGGTGTAGAAATGCTTTACGCACCATAGGGATTTCAATGGTAATTTTTTCATATGACAATATTTGCTTCCCTAATTATTTTAGAGCAACTTGTACATAGGTTTTTTGTAGAGCAAACAATTCTGCATTCATTTATGCCATCATTTTTCTCATTTTACGTCAGAAAACCTAATAATGAAATAAACTAGAATTATCATTTTTTTCAAAAATCAGTGCAAATTGTGAAGTGGTGGTATGCTGGAAGCAGATCAGGTGCAATAAGTGCCATGTTTTTTGGGTTTAGGGGACTCGAAAACGTGAACATCTGTTGAAAATTCAATTTCGAATTTTTGGGGTGAATTCAATATTTTTATTGTATTGTATTAAATGATCAGTTTAGTTTGTCAAACTAACTGATGGTGTGACATAGGCTTAACACTAATAATTCACAGCACTGGCAGTGTCAAAAAGTGCTCTGCACTTAACTCGCAATTAAAGTGGTTTCAAATCATCTGCTTTTAATGGGTTTTAATGTACATTTATTGCTGAATGCAGTTGAAGTAACTATAGAATTTTTATTGTGAAATTAATAAACATAATAAAGAAATTTGAAAATTTACTTCAACACGTAGAATTTCAAAAGTATTTGTGGCACAGTAGTTGACCTTTAATGTGACTGCAGCAAGGTTGATAATAATTATCAGGATTTCCATACATCTTTGCAAATTTAAAGCAATATTTTTACCTAAACGGAGGCACGAGAAAATCAATACATGTCTAGTAATTGGGGAAACTGTCTAGAACATAGATAAGATCAAATGTATAAGTTGAATATATATAAGTATAAGTTGAATTATGTTTCATGTTGCCGGCACTAATGCAACTGCAGATTTTCAAAATTTATATGCATGGAAGTGCAGCAATTGTAGTTCTAAAAATAAAACTTTGACTGACATATTAAAAGAACTAAAATTGATTAAATCCAAACAAGCAGAAATGTGTAAATCTATGAATCTTTGCCATGAGAAGATAGATGATTCCAATCAATCACTGAAGAGGTAAGAAAAACCCTTAAGGAGTACTGCAGGGCCGACGGGTTTTGAATTTTTCTATGGGTGCCAAAAAAGTAATTTGTGTATCTACTCGTACCTATTATTAATAGTACCTACTGTTGCATTTATTCCAACTAAACAATTAATAATGTCAATAAAACAAGTAAAATATATGATATTTATCTTTTTTTCAATGTAAATAAAAAACCAACTACACAAATACCAACAAGAACTTAAATTTGATATGTATGTATGTAATATAACAATAAACTAAAATAACAACGAAAACGGAAACCATGCCAAACCACACCAAGAGTTATTAAAATAAAATTTTAAATAAGATAAATCATTTACTAAATTTTTCTAAATAAAATGTGTTTCTTCGAACTGCAGTGTGACTTATAAACTCATCTGCAAGACGGTTTATGTCTAAGTTAAACATTCTTTCTTTGTATGCATGAAGTATTGCGATGATATTCAGGCGCTTTTGGCACATCGTCGATCTTGTTTATGTTTTAAGTCAACTCAAGTTCGAAAATGATCGTTCGCAAGTATAAGAAGTTACAGGTATTGTATGTATCAGTTTTAAGAATTTATGAAATTCGGACGACAATACGTGAAGGTTTGAACACTCACCAGTTGAAGTTGAGTATGGGCTGCCTATAAATTTGGAGAGCCGCGCCTGAGCCGCTCTTTTTGACAAACGAGCCTGCCGCGAGCCTCCTGCGAATTTTATCTGATCCGCATGGCAAGTTGAGCACCACACGAGCTTCCCACGAACTTAATGCTTTAGTACCTGTCCAGTAGGGTGGGCCGAAAAAACAAAAAAATTGTTTTTCAAGTTGTAATACCGCGGAAAAGTTGCGAATTGGGGAGACTAAAAAGGGGTAAAAAAATAAATAATATCGGTTTATATCTTCCGATCGCGCATGCGCTCTAAAGTTTGTCGAAATTGGTAAAAATTCACATTTTTACGATAACATTTTTAAATTAGCCTCGTCCGGAATGTAATAGCTCAAATTCTTATGTATTAGAGCCACAGACAATAATGTTTAAATATTATTTAAATTCATCAACAAATTCCGGTCGAGCATTGCCGTCAAAGTTAATGAAATTTTGAAAAAAAAATTAGAAATTAAGGTAGATCACAGTTCAAAAAATAAATACTAACAACTTACATGTTATTTACATTTGTTCTATATTGAATACAAGTTCAAATGTTTAAAAACAAATTATTTTAGAGCATTTTAGTAATATTTATAAACAGATTTATTTATTGAAAAAGCTAAGTTTTTGTGTGAAGAGTCGTAAGTTTAAGAAACTCATGTTGAAGAATTGAACAACTCCGTTTTCACTTATTCTTAGTTGAAGGTACTTTGAAATTTAATTTATGGGCGAAGTTAGGCATGGTTGACATTGACAGCAGAGTTGTTCTGGTAAAACCATCCCTAGACTCAGCTCTGCAAACCAATCGTGAGGCTTCTGTCACGAGTTTCACACATCGTTCAACTGCCTGTGTGTGAACTGGGAATAATGTCTTAAATGTTATATCCCAATTAGGGACTGAGTCACTTTGAATATGTGATTTAATCTCATCGTCACTGATATCTTTTCTTAATGTGGGAGAAGACAAATCACAGTCCATCCAGTTAATTATTTGCGAGTAGTCTTGAGCCTTGAAATTGAGTTTTGGCGGCATGAATTTTCTGATAGTTGTTCTCTTTTGATCTAACTGTCTCGCCTTTAGAATTCGTCAAAGTCCGAGCTCTCTTATGTGTTTTCTATTATCTTGTGTCATGTATAACATTAAATGTTCTGGATGACCGAAGAATCCATCTCGTTCGATCACAGGGTCGACAATATTACGTAAATCTTCAGGCAGGTACCTTGAAACTTGTATTGATTGGTACACAAGTTTTGGTACCTCTGTAAAGTATTTACTTGTTTTAATACTAAACCACATGGGCATGTATGACTTCAAATAAATACAACTATTTCTTGAAGTTCAGGTGTGATACTGTGTTCACTTAAGTATACAGTCTGAGAATTCGATTTGCTGTTGTCAACCACCTCGAGTGCGACAACGGACCAGGATCTCGTACAGCCAAATCCTTTTTACAGTTTCCCGATTTTATTGCCATGGAAATATCGAGTAGATAATGCTGATCCTTACTTAGTATACTTCTGTCTATTGTGTTCGCAGCATCTTAGATTTTCACCGATTGGCCCTCTCAAAGATTTCGGACTCTTTGATTTACCGTCTAGGTATTGAAACAGATGCCGGAATGGTAGTTCATTGAAATGGAGAAGGCAAACTGCCAATTGTAACGGTTTTCCCAAATGAATTTCGATTCGGCCAATTAGACCGTTTTTCCAACCTGTATTAACAGCAGTGCCATCACATCCTATAACAACTAATTTTTCAAGAGAAATACCACGACCCGACAGATAAGAAATAATAGAAGTGACAATATCTTCAGAACTTCCAGAAGTTGCAGTAACATGGCCGATGTAGACTGAACCAGGTTCTTGAATTATCAAGTAATGCTCTTCCTTTTTTACTCTACAAAACCTTTTCGAATGAGCTAGATCTATCTCTAACGTGTCGTCCTTCCTCCCATCCAAATAGAGACCTTGTAGTGGAAATTCTTCAGATTTACTACACAATTCAGTCCTAACATTTTATTTTTCTCTTCTTACTTTGTTTTTGTCAATAACATGGGAG
This sequence comes from Agriotes lineatus, assembly GCA_940337035.1. Classification (NCBI taxonomy): domain Eukaryota; kingdom Metazoa; phylum Arthropoda; class Insecta; order Coleoptera; family Elateridae; genus Agriotes; species Agriotes lineatus. The sequence continues at coordinate 6,757 of CALNHX010011343.1, forward strand.
ACGTCAGAATCGGTAATTAATCCAACGTCGTGCAAGACACTTGATGCGATTGCAGCGGTATCGCGATCAGAAACTCCATAACGATCGCTCAGTAATGCAGTAGATTTTAACTGAATGCTCATCTGCCAATTATTAGAGGAAACTCTTTTTGGCACTTTAAAATCTTGATCGGTATCGCTATCTTTACTAAAAGGATATTGGTATTCATCGGCAGTTTCGACAACATTTACAGTTGAATGCGAGCACGACGATTTTAGATCAGATTCAGATTCATCATCCACAGTTAAATGGCTGTTTCCTCTCCAATAATTTATTAAGTTTCTTTGTTGCAGACACGTCTAGTGTCCAGGCGAACAAAGAATGTAGACTTGCCAACATGTCAGACGACGAAGAACAAACGGCAGCTTTGTTAGTTTTGTGTAGTGGTGCTTTATTATTATCAAGTTTATTAAATAAAAAAAGAAAACCCTGTGGTGACGCACTGCTTTGTATAAAAAGCGATCAGGATCGGAACTGCTAACAGATTTAAAGTTCCAGCATATTAGCGGACAATACAAAAATTTCACCAGAATGTCTCCGACAAATTTTGAGAATTTGTTAAACAAAATAGGACCAGGTATTTCCAAACGAAAAACCTATTTTTAGCAGCCCATTTCGATTCAAGATAAGTGAGTATATTTATTTACATATTATAAATGTGTTTTAATTTTACTAAAAACTTATATGTTGTAATTTAAGATGGGCCGTAACTCTTCGCTCCTAGCGACTGGAGATTCATATACCAGCTTACAGTATCTATTTAGAATATCTAAACAGTCTATTGGACAAATAATTACAGAAGTTTGTGCAGTACTTATTGAAGAACTGAAAGAAAACGTCAAGGTAATATAACAATATTGTTTAGTTAGCATAAAAGATTAAACAAGCTACATTGGTTCCTGCAAATACTTCACTTACACACCTATAAAAATATATAAAAAATAGCTACAGAGTGAATCATATACGCGGATCACTATATTACTTACTAGATATTATTATAATAAAACATAACTACAGGGACAAAGTTATTAACATTATACAAAGTAATTTTACTTTTGCAAAGAGTGAAATAGTTAATTATAATAATAAATGAATATTACAGATACTAAAAGATTCACTGAAAACATGTTTAAAGAAATCTATAAAAAAAGCATTACTGTCATCTGACAATTCGCCCAAGTGGGTTGGTGGAGCGTTGCTTGAGTGTTGGGAATGTTGGTTAGATGAAGCAAAGGTATCACGAACCATAGAATGATTTAGATTATATAGACGTGACTGCGACATGATTAATAAAGATTCTGGTGTTTGTTGGTGGATTAATTCCGGCGAACGAGGAGATGGAGTACTGGATGAACAAATCGAACTTTGGGGAGGAATACTTGTTATAATTATGTAGATGTGCTTATTTACACACTGGTTCATTGCTTTTCCTGCTGGTGCAAGCATACGTATATTGTTAAAACGTCTTTCGACGTTGTCCGACACCTGCTTTTCATACTCTTTCATCCTCACAGTTTCATTCGTGTAAGTTGCATTCAGTCATCACTTTTGTAATATATTATTTCAAAATTCTATGCGACCTTCCCCTAGCTCTTCTTTGCGGTACCCGTCCCATTTTCTCTGTGCGCCTAGCATGTGCGATGACAAAGACAAACTCTGGATAAAGTAGGAATACCTATATAAAATTCGTCACAACCAGTGACGTTAAACATTGTCTCCAAAGAAGTTTTGTAAATTGCTAAATATTTTTCAAAGGGTCCCATTAGTGGTTTTCTATTTACTGTAGTTTTATCAGCTCGACGATGATATCTAAATGGCAGTTACTCTCAAGACAAATACGTGTTATAATAGTTATTTTTAAACATACAGTATCAGTACAATAGGACATATTGTCTTGAATTTACATTAGGATTTACCTGAGAGGATATTCCAAGGCCGAATAGTTTTACAAACTTCTCTTGAAACTCGGCAACGAAAACGTATGTCAAGCCGTGACAGATATCGCCAGGCTCATTAACATAATATATACCGACGTCAAGAACATAACAGCAAAACCTGTGTCATGGCTTCGAAAAAGGGGAAAGTATCACTCTGAAGAATAAAAAGACACTAAAAATCAACAACACACACCTCGGAGCCTTTCATTCGGAGGAAAAGATCTATCAGTCGATTAAAACTGTGGTGGAGGCAGATGACACAGTTTTGAAGAAGAGGAGGCAGTCTTCATTTCTCGAATAACCCTTATTCCTTCAGACTATTCTTTTCAATTTAAGAGACTGCAATTTCCCGTCAAAACCTGCTTTGCCATGACGATCAATAAGGTGCAAGGACAGTCGCTGAATCAAGCTGGGGTGACTTGACGGAAGACTGTTTTTTCTATCAACTTTATTTAGACTGTTTAGGGGTCAGTTCTCGAAACAACTTAGTGGTGCTCAAACCAGAAGGGAAACAACCAATATCGTCTACAAAGAAGTGCTTTTACCCTCTATTCTACGGGATTGACTTCTACTTTACAGATCGTTACATAATAGAATCTGGGGAAGGTAAGAAGTTGTAATTCGCCATATTAGTTCTTTTTAGAAATAGGGTCAAGCCATTTTCAGGGCTTTTCGAAATTCAGTCCTCAAAAGGTGCTAAATATGGTGGACCTGTTTTTGTAAAGATCTACAACGAGGAAACTACTACAGGTGGGAAGCTGAAATTCGACATATTAGTTCGTTTTACAAATCAGATCAAGTAGATGTCAAGGTTTTGCAGAATTCATCCCCGAATGGGGTTAAATGAGACAAATCTGTTTGTCTAAATATCGTTTTACTAATCGGAAATAATTTTTAGACCTTTTCGAAATACATCCCCTCAAACTGGTTAAATAGACCAGAAGTGTTCTTCGAAAAATAGCCACAAAGTAATCATTACAGGCAGGAAATTGAAATTCGGCATATTAAATCGTTTTACAAATTAGGTCAAATCAATTTCAGGCTTTTCGAAATTAACTACCGAAAGGATTAAATGAGGTAGATGCGTTTCTATGAAGATCGCCATAATACGGTAACTGCTGCAAGTACAAAGTTGATTTGGCACAGTAGTTTGTTTTACACATCGAGTCAAGCCGGTTCGTTTGACACAACGAGTCAAGCCATTTTCAGGGTTTTTCGAAATGTATCCTCTCAAAGGGATTAAATGGGGTACATGTGTTTTTCTAAAGATCGTTACTAGACAGATACAGGTAGGAAGTCGAAATTCGGCATATTAGTTCGTTTTACAAATCATGTCAAACCATTTTCAGGATTTTGCAGAATGCATCTCCTCAAAAGATTGAAATGAGGTAGATCTGTTTTTTAAAGATTACCTTAACGAGCGAACTACTACAGATAGAAAGTTCAAATTTTGCATATTAGATCGTCTTACAAATAGACCAAATCATTTCCAGGGATTTTTAGAATTCACCACCAAAGGGTGTTACAATGTAATTGATCTCTTAGCGGTTGATACTGTGTGAATAAACCTTTAGTGCCGATATTCGGTTCGCGCTCATCGAAATTTATTAGGTTGGCGATTTTTTTTGGTGGTGCTCGGATTTTTGAAAGACTAATGGGACTTCGGCCTTCTTCTCATTTTTACAGCGAAGCTAGCAACTTGCACGGTTTTTCGCACTCTATAATCCGATGGGGAGTTAGTATGCTTTTGATTCTTTGTGTGCTTCATGCCGTTTGGCGGAGTTTTGGTGTACAAGTGAATATTTGGACATTTAAGTCAGCGCCAATTGGCGGACTTAGTAGCTCATATTCTTGGGACTAGTTAATTTGGAGTTTTGTCCACTCTCGCGTGAAGTGCAACTAAATTATATCTCTCTTGCCTGAATATGAAAAGTTATACTTGTATTACATAATGACAACATTTTATAATTTTCTATGGAATTAATAGATTCGTTAAATTTCAGTGGAATATGTCCACATTGCTTAACACTAAAAATAGGATCAATAGATATTCCTTTAAAAAGTTTAAATGTGTCTACTGGTTTAATAGATGAGATAAGATTAATGGTACGCAATTTTGTTATAACTTAGCTGAGATTTGGTATTAAATGATATTAAATAATAATAGATCAACACATTCTAATATTGCACTACATTTTTGCCTTCGAAAAAGGAATTTTTCAGTGGGCCTATCATCTGCGATAACAATTCATAAATCACAAGAACAAACTATGGATAAAGTGGGAACATATCGTATGTATTTGCCACAACCAGTATTTAGCTATGGTCAAATATATGTAGCAATATCAAGTGTGAGTGCAATAACGAAGCAATACATCACACGATATGACTCGATTAATTGACAGACTATTTTTAATGTCACTATGATACCAACCTAACATTACTCTAGGTATCAATACCTTTAATGCTCGACACTTTTCTCTGTGCGCAGTTTCTGTCAACAAACGAGTTGGTTTTAACTTAATATTTTGTTGAATTGTTTGTTTTCGCTAAGTAGTAATCAATACAGTTAATAAATAAAATGGATAGCTCAAACGAAGATACTTTAATTGCATCTTTGGAGTGGAAAAAATAGAAAAAAAACTTGTGGGTTCGTCCAATTTGTAAAAGAAGAAAGATGTTGGCACATTATATCGACTTAAAGAAATTAATCCAAGCAATCGTTGAGGTGGGTTGTGAAGGACTATATATTACCTCTAGTCATTTAATTACTAGAATGTTGGAAAGTACAATAACATTTATGTTTATTTAGTTTTCCTTACGTTTTTATTATTTTTATGGAAAGAAACATAGCATGTTTTGACAAATTGAGAATCTAAAATTGTTGTTCAAATCATGCAATGTTTTGAAATTATGAAATGACCGAGGATGTTATAAAGCGGTATTAAGTTATCGAAATTATTAAGATATGCAAATCTAAACATGTAATTTTGATGAAGTTGTTTTGTTTGTTTGTTTGTAATAGACAAGGTGTAGGCATGCGGAGTTCAGGTACCTATGGTCCTACGCTCAAAGTCCTACTTAGAATTGTGCCGAGACTAAGGAATTCCAACCATAGCAAGGGATCTTTTACATGCTACACATCGTAATAACATGGGACCCACGGCATGCTGTAGAGGTAGAGGCTTTCATACGCATTTTTTCTTTTTCAAAGCTTCACCGGGACTGGGAATTGAACTTGCGGCCCTTAGATCAGTAGTCACAATACTTAACCGAGACCGACTTCGATGAAGTTGATCTTTTGAATAAATGTTTTCCTATTAAATACTATAATATTAATTTCTACTGCGCGCTCCTACCAGCAGTTATACTTAACTTCCTGGTTGGAATAAGTAGCGTGGCCCATGTCGTGCAGCTCCTTGTAGTCTTGTGCAAGGAGGACAAAGTTTTCTTTATTAGCTGCCATCTTCACGTTTCCAGCTTCAACTAAAGACAAAAAGTGCCCGCGATTAGGTAAGAAATACATTGAACATATAACTGCTCTTCGCCGCTTTTCTCCAAGCGTCACGCAAGTGCGCGTTGGCCTTAATAATGCGCTCACAACAAATCTAATTTTTTTGACTTTCGAATGGTTCTTGCACATCTACATAATTTAGGACTTACTGGAACATTTATTTCTTCTATTGCTGTCGTATTCTCATTAGCTTCCTTTTTACTAATACTTATGTCAGGTTTCTACTTCTTTCATACTTTCCATCAAATCCTTAGATGCGTATGGTAATGATACAACTCTAGGTATAATTTTACATTCAGTACGTGTTCTATTTGAATTCATAATATTTGGATTTATCAAATAGGACCGTAGATATCATATTTGCGTGAACTAGCTTAATGCTATTATCAATTAATTGTATGATATATGTAAAATGACTCAATGCCTTAGGAATCTGGCCATTTACCAGAATTATTGCTGTACACCTTCCTAACTAGCACAATATTACTCACATTATCTGTACATTGTAGTATGCCTAAGTTGCTGGTTTTTATATGTAGTCTGGATATTTATTTTAGTACTAGTTTTCCAAGGTAATCTAGACAATCCATTTGTATTACCATTTAAACACCTTTTTCTATACTGTATGTCATATTGGTAACCAGACAGTATAATCGCCTCTCGCTGAATTTGTCCTGCTGCTGCCATTGGAATATTTTCTGTTTTTGTTTATTTATTTAAGTAAATGTTGCCCAACAGGTACAAACCCAATTATAGGACAAACACATATAAAGTATACTAAACAGTTACATGCAAAACTTAAGAAATATAAAGTATTAGTACGGACTACAGGGTTGATCGAGTCAAAAAGAACTATTTTATTTAGTCTTCACAAATGCTATTCTAAGCTTTAGACTACAACAAAATATATCAAGTTTGTCACTAACAAGATTACAGTAATGACACATAATATAAATGGAAGATCTTATAAGGACATTAGTTTTAGCCACTGGAAGATAAAATGTATAAACATTTCGGACTGATAATCTTGGAACAAAAATGCGTAGTTTACTTAATAAATCAGAACAATCAATTGAGTACTTAATGGATTAATTTGTATAAGAATGCTAAGCTACTTTGCTTTCTATGAGACTCAAGCGATATACATTGAATGTATTCAGTAGGATAGTGTGATCAAAACCGCGCTCAGGATACACATGATTGACTTTAAACCACAGATATTTTAACATTCTTCTTTGTACGCTTTCCAACATGTTTTTATTATATTATAATTATGTCGTATTCCAAATAACAGAACAGTAATCGATCTTAACCCTAACAAGAGAATGGTATAACATTTTTATTGAATTTGGTTGATGAAATTATTTTGTGCTTTGGATAACAAAGCCTAGAATTCTATTGGCAGCTGCTACAGATTCAGTAATGTGCTGATTAAAACGTAGTTCGCACTCAAACAACACACCATTGTATAACATAATTGTATAACAGCGTGTAAGAGAGTCGCCATTAATGGTATAGTTATAATTAATTGGATTAGATTTCCTGGAATATGACATTACTTTACATTTAGATGTGTTTAAATGCAACTTATTTAAACAGCACCATTGGTACAATTTATCTACATTGTGCTGCAACGTTAAACAATCAGTAGTAGAGGCAATAGAAGTAAAAATCTTAATATCGTCAGCAAACATAAGCAATTTGCAGTTCATATTATATGTATGCGACATCATTAATGAAAAGCAGGAAAATCAATGGTCCAAGATTAGACCCCTGTGGTACTCCAGACTTAGCAACAAAGGTTTGAGAATTATATCCACCATATGAGACATATCGCAGCCGGTTTAAATTACATAAATTTATTAAAGTTAGCCGTTTTTTAACAAAACCGTGTTGATAAGGCGAAATGATATTTTTTATGCGGCCGTAAATACAATTATGCAGGACAATTTCAAAAACCTTCGCAACGTTGGATAAAATGGATATCGGTCTATAATTCATAGCATCAAACTGATCACCGCTTTTGAAAACAGGACATATTCTAGCAAGCTTCCACACATGTGGAAACATATAGTATTTGAGAGCCGCATTAAATATGGTCGCAAGGGGCCTGCTAAAAACGTACCTACCGTCCCTTAAAACAAAGCTAGGTATTTGATCAGGCCCTGCAGTCATAGTATTGCTTAATTTACGCAATGAGCAGACAACTTAATCTTCAGTTATACTAGATATGTTTATAGATAAGCTACTCGGCTGAACATTATGACTAACAGGAGCAACGGTAGAATCAATATATACGCTACTAAAGTATTCACCTAGGCCGAGGATATTAACAATATCTTGTGGATTTTTATATTCAACACCATCTTTTTTCATTTTTCCCTGTATTCTCGTACTACCCTGTTTATTATTGATGTAGGACTAAAAATGTGTAGGATCATTTGTGATTGATTCTTCAACAGTAATGACATAGTATTGATAATCAGCGGCTATTTGAGTTTGACTCTAATTTGTTTAAATTGTTGCGAATACCATACTGACTCAGTATTGATATTTTTTTATGAAGTTTGGTTTTCAATTTAAGGTTGTAGATAATATCTGCCGTATACCATGGTGGGTAATTATTTGTTTGGTTTTTATATAGCGGGATATGTTTATCATAAATTGTATACAGTATTCGATAAAATGCGCTACATAAATCGTTCGGATTTTTTCGATATTATTTAGTATATTCCAATCGACATTTAACAAGTCTTGGTACAATGCTTAGCGTTTCGCCAGAAACGAGAGTTTTCTGGCTCTCACTCTCGTTCTCCCACCGAGAACGATACTTAGACCGAGAATGAGAGCGAGAGGTAGGGTGACCGAGAACGAGAATTTTGTTGTAACTCTGGCTCTCGCTCTCGATTTAAAAAATACGAAAGCGAACAAAAGATATTTTTTCTACTCCTGTAACTAAAATGGCATTTAACATACTAACAAACAAGTCGCTAAGTGACCGTTCAATCATGCCTTCCTTACTTGTGACTAAAGAACCCCTTAGTCACGGGCTGAAGTTGGCAACGACGTTTTAGTCACGGAGTGAAGTTAGGTTGAAACAGTACCTACTTGTTTTATTATCTAGCCACAGCCAAAACTAAAATAGTTTTGAACAATCAACTTTGACGTTTGTCAACCATAATTTAACGTAACATAATAATCAAAATCTTAATGAAATAATATGATGTTATATTGTCTAAATTTGTGGTCGTAGAAAAAGTATAGTATGTAGCACATTATACAGTGCTTTCGTAAAGTAGTGGATAAATTCCTTAAAAATTCAAGGAATAACTTTTGTAAAAAACGCAGGGACCCGTCGATTATTATTTTTATTTGCGCATTTTTTCAAATCAAATCTATATATACAGGTTGACCCGCGTAGGAGGTATGACGTCCTCTATGTTTTTTTTTAAATGGCAGCCCCTTTTTTTATTACGGAATTTGAAAGAATACATTTTTTTACTTGACTATCGTTTGGTCCAAGTTGCTCGACCAGTTCTGAAATTAATACAACACATTTATTTACCAAAGCATATCGAGGTTATAGAGAACGTTAAAACATACAAATTTTGCACATAAACTTCTTTTAAATTCCTCCCAGTCGAGTCAATACTGTTACACCCTTCTAAAGAGTGTTGTTATATTAGCAGATTTTAATGGACGAGAATTTTATTATAAATAATTACGTCCTGAAAATCCTCATTAATTTAAAAAAATCAGGTCTTTAGTGGTTTTGTATAGCTAATAGCTATTATGTAAAAACATAGAATATGTTATAATGCAAAGCATTATGTTGGCTAACTGTACCGTGCATCATATTGTATTTTTTGCAATTAAAAAAAAAATTGACGCAAAGCTAAAAGAACTAGACATTTTTTAAATAAATCAGGCTTCCTAGTACATATTTGTGTATAATTATATCTTGTCCGTTAAAAAATTCTAATATAATCACCCACTTATATGCAATTTTTTTAGTTTCAACGTCTCTTATAATCTCCTTCAATTTGGTACCATGTTTTGTAAACAACCTGTATATAGTAAAGTCGAAGCAGTAATTATACAAAACGATATAGCTGTATAACTTATTTGTTTTTATTATTAATAAATTTTGCTTTAATAGAAACAAGTGTTATCTTCAAGTTTCTCGAATATGAAAATCGCCCAATCAGTTTTTATATTTTATCTGTTTTATGCTGAAATGTGGAGTTTTTAAATGATATTTTGCAGGCTATGTAATAAGCATAAATTAATCTTCGGTTCGTCGATGATATTCTTCTGATAAGTAATGACCCTGTGGAATTGCAAAAAATGATTACGGAATTGGACAACCATTCTAAATTGGTCGGATTAACGATGAACATCGGTAAAACAAAAATAATGGCAAACGCAGACACACATGTCAATATAATTCTCAACAGTCAACCTCTAGAAAAAGTCGAATCCTACACATACTTAGAACAGAAAATCACCACAGAAAAAGAGAAGATGAGTGAAGAAATTTCTCGGCGAATTAGATTATCCTGGGCAGCATTCGGCAAGCTAAACAACATCTTTGCATCAGGAATACCCAATACTCAAAAAAGAAAACTGTATGACCAATGTATTCTGCCTGTGCTCACCTATGGGGCTGAGACGTGGAGTCTTGGCGAAAAAAACAAGCTCAAAAATTAGCCAGAACACAACGAGGTCACGAACGAAAGATACTAGGCGTCAAATTAACTGATCGCAAACGTAACAAATGGATCCGAGAACAAACCAAAATTACAGATGTAATGGAGAGGGTGGCCGAATTGAAGTGGAGGTCGGGTGGTCATGTGGCCCTAAGAACTGACAATAGGTGAACTAAACTACTTTTAGAGTGGAGGCCTAGACAGACTTGGAGGCAGGAATGCAGGGAGACCAACAAGGAGATGGAGAGACGAAATTAAGAAAAGGGCAGGACTCAGTAGATGAGAAAAGCTCACAATAGATGGAAATGGTAGGAAGTGGGAAAAACCTAGATCCAGCAGTGGATTGAAATAGGTAGATGGTGAGATCGTAAATCTTTAAAAAAAAGCTTTCTTTAATAATTTCAAACAACACCTAGTAAACCGCAATTAATCTCATTTAAATACGTTTTTTATAATCTTTTCTGGTGATCATGGATTCTATGGAATAATATTATATTATACATTAAGGTAGCGAAGCCCAGTATTATAACCTGAGCGCATATTAGATATTGAGCGCGCAGCTTTTCTAATGTGGGCGGAGTTCGCTATTTTCTTAGAAGTAAACATCTTCTGAAGTCGAGTTCGAGTTCATTTTTTCTAAAAAATGGAAGAAAATTGATTGAATTTGCAGCAGAACAAAACATGAAAATAATGAGCACGCATTTCCAGCATAAGAATATACACTTGGGTACCTTGAGATCACCGAATGGGACCGTTGTTAACCAGATAGATCATGTATTAATAGTAGTGAAACATGCAAGATTAATTAAAGACGTAAGAAGTTACAGAGGAGCCGACTGTGATAGTGATTATTTCCTGGTGGGAGTGAAACTCACACAAGAAGTACCTAGCATTCGGGGACAAACAAGGAAAGAAGATAAAATATGACAGAAGTAAGTTTTCGCAGGAAGAGAAAGTCAATAAATATAGAGATAATATGGAAAAATTGATCAAGGAAGTAGGAATTAATCAAAATAATGCAGAGGTAGAATGGGAAATTATCTAAAAAGTAATCCACGAAGCAGCTAAGAAAATACGTATGGAATCAACAAGAAGTGAGAGGAATGAGTGGTTTGATGAGAGCGCAAGGAAAGCATAAAGATAAGAAATGTAGCAAGAATGAAAATGTTGGTGGTCAATAGTGAATTAGGCAAGAGGCACTACGAAGATATAAGACGACAAGCAAAACGAGTATATAGAAACACGAAACGGAAACACATGGAAGAAAGCTCAGAAGAATGGAGGAAAACTTTAACAAACGGAAATAAGGAACTTTTATCAAAAGGTCAAAAGCCAGAAAAAATACTATCAAACAAATATAATATACTGCAGGAGTAAATATGGCGAACTAGTAGGGGGCCTTCAAGAAACTTTAGAGAGATGGCCAGATCACTTTGAAGAAGTTCTAAATGAAGGGCAGACTGAGGAGGCTGAAGGAAGGAATATGCTAAGACCGGAAGGGGAAGGTGATGCTAATGAGCAGCAAATGATAAGCCTGGTAGAAGTCAAAGCCGCAATAGATCAACAGAGAAACAACAAGAGTGCAGGTGAAAACGGTATAATACCAGAGTTATTCAAACAAGGTGGAAAAGCTGCAAGAGAGGTTGCACGAACTGATCCGCAAAGTATGGATAGAGGGAAAAATCCCAAAGAGATGGACGGAAGCAATACTGGTACCTATACATAAAAAGGGAGACGTAACGCTCTGCGCTACTGAACGTGTCCTATAAAATTTTAGCTACCTGTTAAAAAAAAACGATTAAATGTCTATGCAGAAAACATAATCGGTGATTACCAGTGCGGCTTCAGGCAAAATAGATCTGTGAATGACCAAATTTTCACAATGAAACAAACCCTTGCAAACAGTTATGAACACAATTTGGCCTTGCACACAATATTCATTGATTTTAAACAAGCTTACGGCTCGACTAATAGAAAAGCACTCTATACTGCTATGGCGGATCTAGGAATACCAGACAACTAGTGCGGCTCACACAAATGACACTGGAAGAGTCGGAAAGTAAAGTCATTATATGCGGTCCTTTTTCAAAAGGCTTTAAAGTAAACCTAGGCGTGAGGCAGGGTGATCCGATGTCAACAACGTTATTTAGTTTGTTACTAGAGAAAGTGATAAGAGACAGCAAATAACGTACACACTGCACAATTTTCCGCCACAGACACCAGTGTTTGACATACGCAGATGATATTGCAATAATAGAGAGGACCAAGCACGAACTTATAGAAGTGGTAAGAAGAATAGCAAAAACAGCAAGAAAAAAAGGCTTACAAATCAACGAAGAAAAGACTATGTACATTGTAATGAGACAAGGAGGAGCAGAGACGGCTGAAAACTGATTGTTAAACAGTGCAGTGGACGGTAAAAGCTATAGTTTTAAAAGAGTGGAAAGCTTCAAGTATTTTGGCGTTACGCTGATGAATAACAACAATGAAATCCCAGAAATAACCGAAAGGTTAATTAGGGGTAGTAATTGTGTGGGTGCCATGCAGCGGACCTTAAAGTCAAAAAATGTGTCCTGGAAAGTGAAAGTGCAAATATATCAAACGGTAATTAGACCGGTCGGTGGTGTTATATGGGTGCGAGATGTGGGTTCTAAATAAGAGCACTGCAAGCCGACTAGAAGTATAGGAAATAAAAGTTCTAAGACAAATCTATGGAGGAAAAAAAGTGGACGACGAATGGGAAAGAAGAACAAACACTGAATTGATGGCACTCTATGGTAAACCAACCATAACAGCGATGATCAAGTCTCGCAGAATTCGTTGGCTAGGACATGTCTTAGGCTCCCGGAAGAACGTGCAACAAAAGCAGCACTTGAAGGCGGAATAAGAACCAGAAAAAGAAGAGGAAACCGAAAAGCAAATGGATTGACAATGTGGAAAAAGGAGCTCAACGTCCACAACTGGAGAGGAAAGGCAATGGAGAAGAACAAATGGGGAGATGTCGTCCACCAAGCCTTGGGCCTATAAGGCCAGCTGTGCTACCATATATATAAATGCACTTGCTTATTGGCAATTTTTATTACAACTCGTAACACTTTGACCCGAGTTATCGGTTTCCGTGCAATGAAAATAAATCCTAGCAAGGTAATCAACATTAACACCAAATACTTTTAGATGCATTAATGTTGCGGCAATTAAATATTATTTCACGAAACAAGACAAATGTGTAAAGTATTGCAACCCTTATGTTAGGGGCTGCAACCCTTATGGTGATCTTAGGGGTGGTTTTCCCTCTTAGACCACAAAGTTACGCTTCCTCGGAGGTTAACTCGATCGCTGAACCCTGCTCTTAAGTTAGGGGTTGGAAAGCCTACTTTAAATAAAATAAAACGCCAAAGAATATTATAACACTATATTGGAAAACAATTATCAATTCTGCCCAATTACAAAGATCATTCGCCCAAACGGCTCTATGCTTAAATTGCTATAGTTTCTTGAATAGAATTGATCGGAATTACGCTTAAAGTTTATGACATCAATTTACTGTGGAAGGAAGAATAAACATAGCAGCCCTGGTTAATAAAATACCATAAATGACTGACCTTAGTCCAGGTGCCGTTGCTGGAACTTGGAGGGTGAATGTTAATTTCATTTATTTGCGGTACGCCCGAATTGACTTAGGAAATTTAAATATGTTCGGCTAGATTTTAGATCCCCTGGTCGGTAATCCTTGAATTTTGAGTGGCTTGTCACAACACTTGCTCACATCAATTTTTAAATAGAACTTTCAATTTTGACTTCGATTATTTCGCGCGACACGCGCCGAGGCGCCGTTCGCCAAAAGCGGCTTTCGCCGCTAATTAGTTCATCGCGGAACCCGGGGAAGACTGACTGTCCAGTTCGCGTTCCCCAAAAGGTAATTTTCTTTCGGGACAAAAACGAATGTCTTTCGTACTCTCCCGTTTTGCAAGATAGCATTTTTGAATTAGAACTCGCAGATTCTTGGATTTGCAATGTTGCATTTCTCACGCGGATTTGCCTGAATGTCAATTCGACAATTCTCTATTCTCTGAATTACCGGCACCGGATGTAATTCAATACTTTGTGCTTATTGTATTATAACGTTTTGCGTTCTTACCAACTGGAACTTTTGCATTCGCTATGAATTTAATCTATGCAGGAGCGGCTTTGATTTATTCTTCCTCATGACAACTTAAAATCTACAAGATTTATAAATATAACGCAATTTCTTGCGGGTTGTTACACTACTCCCCGCTTTTTAAAAGTAGGCATGTCCTTATGGACATGTCTGCTTTTCTTAACAAAAACCCTTGACTTCTAAGTGAAATTAAATATTAATGTTGATTATATTGACCCATTTTCCTTAATTTATTTCCCTAAAGTGTCTTTATGCCTCATACCGTGTTTTGCGCTCACTTGTTTTTATTGCTCTGCTCTGTGACGCCGTTGACTTCGCACTACACTCATTTTTATTGTGATATGTCCACTAATTTTGTTTTAATACTCTGCTTTTGAAACACTCCCGCACTTCGCGTTTCACAGCTATGTTGACGTGGGGTGTCATCCTTCGGCTGTAGGCTGCTGATTCTCGGCTCGGTCTTCTTCCTTCCGATAATTTGTTTACTTCCTCCTCTGCCATATCTTATATTTCTATCCTATTCATTCTTGTTGTCGCCTTTATAAATTTTTATTTTATTATTTATTAATGGTTGTGTTTGGAATTTATTTCCAATGGTAAAGGAAAAGGATGGTGCAACAGAGGCTATTGTTGCAGGCATGACGGCCTCCAGAGTAAAGGATAATTAAAGGTGAAAAACTGTATAAAGTGGTTGATTTTATATAATGGTGAGGTGAAAATGTTATCTTTCTTCTTCGATTAGTAAAGTTTGAGTCGATGTTTTATATATTTGCGATATTACTTCTGTTTTCCCATGGTACATTAGCTGATTCCTTTGTCATTGGCGGTGTCTTGTAGTAATCCCGTACTATTTCTTCATAATTGGAATTTACACAACGACTGTTGTATATTCGCATAAAATTTCTGAATTTAAGCTAATTTACTTTTCTTCCCATTTTACTGTAGCATAATAATCCTTCGTATTCCTTTGTATTGATGCAGTTACTATAACTTTTACTAAGAGTGATCGTTTTCGTTGTACGATCCTCATTCGCATTTGGCGTCTTCGGTTACTTCACCTACTACGCTTCATATTGCTGTAGTGGTACCATTAATTAACATTTTTCTTATTACTTGATTAATAAATTCTTATATTTTCGTATCTATGTACGCTTCGTCATTCTTCTTGTCCTGGTCCCTTAATAAAACGGTTCTTTGACCTTCGGCTACCCTTGAGGACCTTAAATGCATTACACATTGGGATATTTTCCTGGTGCCTAAATAGCGGTTCTCTGACCTTCGGCTACCTTTGAGGAACTTTGATGCATCCCATACTGGGTTATATTTCGTGTAACCTCTACCAAAAATGCGTGAACTTTATATTGCTTAAATTCATTCCTTTGTATGATTTTTCCTTGTTGTCCTGCTGTGGATTTGGGCAATCGGCTATGTCCTGGCTGGATACTGATGTAATGTTGTTGGGTTTGTTCCTTTGTATGTTATAATCGCGAACTTGTACGCGCACTATATTCACTTGATATTAATGTCAACAACGGTATGAGCTTTTTTTTTAACTTAACCGTAATATGAATTTTGTATAAGTAATTTTTCTAATTACCAAATTAAATCTTATTAGTTAAAATCAATTCTTTGATTTGATCCTTAACCTTGAAACTCTAATGAGAAACATAAAACAAGTTGAAAATCATTGAAAAATAAAATTTAAAAAAATTATTCATGTTATTATATTAAAAATTAAAATTGGTTTCTATTTGCCTAAGCAATCCGTTTCTCTTTTTAGCTTCGCAGTCATATTATTAGTGCAAAAAGATTAAGTTGCAAAGATTATCACTTAATTATAAATTTCATAATTCTTAGTTAAAATCATATTTGTCATTTAAACCATTCCCACTGAAACTCAAATGAGAAACACAAGTGTTTGTTCCTTGGTTAATCGTATATCGTCATTCTATTGAAAATTAAGATTATTTATATTTGATAAACTAACTGTTTCTCCTTTTAGCTTCGCTGTTTATTATTAGTAATAAAGTAATTATGTTTAACAATGTTTTAAATGATTATTTCCCATTATTCTATTTCCTTGTTATTCTTATTGCGTTAGTAAGCTTTAAAATATTTTTATTTCTACTTAATATTAATTCCCATTATTTATTTTTTCCTTACGTAACTGTACCCTGATATTTACTATTATTAAAAATATTGTTAGTAGTTATTTATTGTTTTGGTACCGAATAAGAAAATTGTATTAATATTATTGTATTAATGCTTTTTACTAGCTTGACCTTAAAATTTTTTTACCATAGACAGTGTTTATTTATTTTTATTCCATCATTGTTAACGATCTGGAGTACTAACATCGTACTTTATATTTATTTATTACTTTATGCTTTTTCTTATTCGTTCATTATTTTTGGACGTCTATTGGTCGCCTTTTACGACCCGCTAGACTCCTAAGCGGTGGAAATATTCTAAACCCCGTTTTCCACACAGGGAGTAAAATATGGTGTAACTTTTAGTCTTTTATATTTACTTTAATTCTTTAAGAGATTATGAATCTGAAATGAAAATTATGAATTTATAAATGTGGATTGAAAATGATTAATCTGCAATGAAAATGAATTTCCTTAGTCGGGAAAAAATTTGGGATGTCTTTTAGTCGCCTTTTACGACACGCCAGACTCCTGGGCGTTGGGAATATTCTAACCCCCGTTCCCACACAGGGAATAAAATTTTGCTGTGATATTGCTTCTACTTTTCATTCTTATATTTATTTTATTTGTTTCTTTATGTTTCCTTATTTATCTTTATTATTTATTATTGCCTTAATGATTTTTATTGGTTAATTGTATATTATAATAAAGCAACTTCTCAAAAACATACTTGTTATTTGTGTTAAAATTTTTTACTGGTATACCAACTCATATTAAATTATCAAATAATTTAGAAACCTATAAACGCAATTTAAAAAAATGGATTGTTGAACAGTCCTTGGATTGTTATGCTTTACTAACAGAACTTATTGAATAATAATTTTTCGTTGTTATTTTTACCTGAATGTTCCTAAAACTTTGATATTTGCTTATTATCTTATTTTTATTTTTATAAATACCAATCTTTATTTTAACATACTTACCTTACACCTTGCATAAGCTTGTGTGTGGCTAATACTGTTAATGTGTAAAATAAATATTGTATTGTTTATTTTTGTATCATTTATATATTTTGTTTATTGTTTAATAATTATTTAGTTTCTTCTTTATTGCTTATTGTTTAACTTTATATTTTGGCTTCGCATTTTCATTTGGTGAAATTTATAGTTTTAGCTTCACAATTTATTTTGGTGAAATTTATATTTTTAGCTTCATGATTTATTTTGGTGAAATTGATATTTTTAGCATCGCAATTTACTTTGGTGAAATTTATATTGGTGAAATTTATATTTTTGGCTTCATTATTTATTTTGGTACGAGGAGGTAGTATTAAGTTTATAATAATTTTATTTCGTTTTTCTTCGTATTCTGCACTTCCTTGATTTTCTTGAATTTCTTCTTCCTTTTTTCTTCGGCTAAGTTTTGTTTCTTCGATACACAAGTTTTTCACTTACCATATTTACCTGTTCCTTTATATTACTTCCTTGGAACACTTCTTAATAATTCGGTACCTTTTTACTTGCCCATTTAAAATTTTCTTCCTTTATTTTCTTCGATTCTTCTTTCGAATCCCTACGTAATTTTTCTTTCTTCTTCTTCTTAGATTCTTCTTTGGAATCCCTACAGAATTTTTTTTTCCTTATTTTTCTTAAATTCTTCTTTCGAATCCCTACCTAATTTTTCTTCCTTATTTTTCTTAGATTCTTCTTTCGAATCCGTACGTAATTTTTCTTCCTTCTTTTTCTTCCTTACTTTATTTTCATATTCTTGCTGCAGGATTTATTATTCTTCTTCTTCGCTTAGTTTTCCAACACTGTGGATAAAAATATTGCCTACTTCATTGGCATTTCCATTTATATGCTTTCTCCTAGCATTTTTACCTTTGTGAACCATGGCTTCCTTACTGAACTTTCTCCCTAGTTCCTTGTCACTTTTTCCCGTGACTTCTTCGGCATTGTTTCCAATATCCTCTTTGCGCACTAAAGAGTTTAAGATTGCGTCTAGGTGATCAGCCTGTATGACGTCCCTCTTTTTATTGGTTTTATTTGCCTTCTTACTTGCTACTGATTCTCTAGCTGCGGATCCTGTTTTCGGTTCCTTTGAGCTTTTTCTTGAGAATCTTCGAATTGTGTCACTCCACCTCCTGTACAATGCAAGAGCGAGTAATGTTGCTGAGTGCAACCTCCGTCTCGAACCTCTGCCGATGATTGAGACCCACAATTCCCAACTTTACTTTTTTATGGGTATTCCGTCGTGTTTCCCTCCTGCTTGGGGTTACTGGAATCCCTGAGATTTCTTATTCGCATTGTGTCACTCCACCTCTTGTCGAATGCAAGAGCGAGTAATGTTGCTGAGTGCAACCTCCGTCTCGAACCTCTGACGATGATTGAGACCCACAATTCCCACTACAATTTTTATGGGTATCCCGTCGTTTTTCCCTCCTACCTGGGGTGACTGGAATCCCTGAAATCTCTTAATTTTTGTACCTGACAGCTATATTTCCTTATTTTTCTTTCTTCTAAAATATCTTCATTATAATCTTCTTGTGTATCGCTATTGTTGTTAATTAATACCTCCTCTGCACCTATTATTTCATTTTTAATTTAATTGTACCGCATTTTAAAATTGTTAATCATTGTTTTGGATTGGCGCAAATTGTTAATTCCCTGCCCCATACTGTTAGGGTGCAGGTGGAAAATTTTTTTCACCGTTTTATTATTAATTAGCCAAGCATAACTTAAAATTTTTGTTTACCTTATTGTGAGTTCTTCCCTAGTCCCGCTTTTTTTTTAAATTTCCATAGTACTTTCTTGAGTTTACCTTCACCTTACAGTTTCTATTACTGTTAACGTTATTACCTTAATATTTTGTTGTATATTACCTACTATTATAATTGATTTTTTTTTCTAACTGTGCGTACCTTAATAAAATTTATTCTAGTGTTGGGACTTTTTTCTTGCATTATTTCCTGAGTACTGTTATAATTTGGCAAGTGCCGCAATGTAATTTAATTATTCTGATTAAACCCGCCCTGCGGCTTATAAAAATTGCGTTCCCTTTTATTGTTAAGATTGGTTTGACCGCCTAAGTTATTGTTAACATATCCTTGATACCTGTGAAATTTTTCCAACCTAACATTAAGATTTGCATTATTTTGTGCCTTGTAAAAATTTGGCTGGTTCCGCCCTGTGCTAAACCTGAAGTCGTTGTTTCTTGTTTGGTGATGTTGCCTAAACTTCAAATAACAATTTTGTGCTATGTGATTATTACGACCGCAATTAAAACAAGTTCTGCTTTGTGTTGCGCGCATTGTAAAAACTGTATTATTATTATATTTATTTATAAACATTTTGTCTGATAATTCAAATTGAATGGCAAATTGTTCCGCTTTGTCCAAATCTACGTTCTCGGTTCGCATTAATAGTGGACCTAGCTGTTTCAAAATGTTTTTGTGTACCCCTGTTCGAAATTGATTCAAAAGTAATTCCCCGTTTTTCTTCCTTAAACCAGGCTTTTCACTGTCCTTCGCATGTTTTAAATCGTCTGTTAAAATTTCTGTGCCTAACGTTTTTAATCGCAACACATAATTAGCTATTGATTCGTCGTATTTTTGATAACATTTACCCAGCCGTATGAGCGCTTCGCCCGGTATTTTCGCTGGTGTAAACTTGCCTATTAGTTTTTCCTTTAACTCATTATAACTTAAACTGTCGAGGTCTTGGTTGGTTCTAAAATAACTATAAGCATCCCCTGTTAACCTATATTTCAATATGTTTAATTTTGTACTATCCGACCAATTGTCTAAAATGCCTCGTTGGTCTAATTTTTCAAAGTATTGCCTAATGTTATTTTTGCCACTAAAATTTTCCACGGTAGATGCAATCATACCTAGCGTCACAAATGGTTGTAATGTTGCTTGATTACCCGACGGCAATTCCGTGGCTGTTGCGTGCGATACCATTTTATTTTAAATTTTGACCTAAAATATTTGAAAATATAGCCTTTCTACGCTAATTACTTTATGATTTGCGAAATTTTTAGCTAAGTGCTCACTGATTATTTAAAAATCCGTATATATATGCACCTATTTGTGAAATTTTTCTAATACTATAAATGGTGAACTTATTTTTCGGTTAAACGCGTAAAATAATTGCCTTTATGACTCCCTACGTTATTGCTTTCGTATTTGTCCTGATAATAATAATTTTTACAAGCTTTTGTTTGCTTTTATTTATGCGACGCCTATGTGTGCCACCCTTGGCAAGGTTTTAAACGATCTTTAATTTGCGAGAATGATGCCGGCTTGTATTTATTGTGAATCTTATCCCCAATTGTTTAAGTTTATTCGCAGAAAAATTGTTTATGCTTCTTAAAATTGTTATATTTGCCTACCAATTGTTTGCACAGTATCGGTGAATTAATATATGTTGCTAATTTTAGAGCGTTCGAATTGTATTAATTACTAGTAACACCGTTGAAATTTCATAATTATTGTTGTTGTCTTATTATACACAGAAACCTACCAAAATTTGTTGCTCCTAGATGACACACGTAGAAAAACATGTAAAATCGCACAAAAATAAAATTATTTATCTAGCTGCAAGCGTAAAAATTGTTAGAAGCACATATTAATTCGGGCGCTCTCTGTAATTCCTTCCATAAATGTGATTTGATTTCCTTTTGATGAACAATAGATTTTATTGGGGGTTGTAGCATTTCTTTTACCTAGCTATGATTGTTTGGCTGCCAAATTTTTGCAACCTATGATCAGCCTGCGTATTACTAACCGATAAAAATTTTTTGCAAAACTCCTTCGTGCTGAAATTTCCACTAGGGGTAGTTTTTGCGTTAGGGGGATGAAATACAAAAGTAACTCTTGTTGTCTGCCGCCCGATTGAGGGTTGGCAGATGCAAATTAGGTGTTGAAATTTTTATAAAAGTGAAAAAATTTATTCTAAGTTTTTTAAGGGTGTATTTTCGGCCTTCCTAAGGGTGCAAGGGATAAACGACCGAGTTAAAGGGGTTGTGCTGCCACCAATGTAAAGTATTGCTATGATTGGCACATTCTAATTGAGTTATGTGTTTAAATTTTTATGAAAACAAGAGAAAAAAAATCTAAGTTTCTTAAGGGGTTCAAACTTTTAATTCGGAGTAGGGTTAGTCCGCTGCCACCAATGTAAAGTATTGCAACCCTTATGTTAGGGGCTGCAACCCTTATGGTGATCTTAGGGGTGGTTTTCCCTCTTAGACCACAAAGTTACGCTTCCTCGGAGGTTAACTCGATCGCTGAACCCTGCTCTTAAGTTAGGGGTTGGAAAGCCTACTTTAAATAAAATAAAACGCCAAAGAATATTATAACACTATATTGGAAAACAATTATCAATTCTGCCCAATTACAAAGATCATTCGCCCAAACTGCTCTATGCTTAAATTGCTATAGTTTCTTGAATAGAATTGATCGGAATTACGCTTAAAGTTTATGACATCAATTTACTGTGGAAGGAAGAATAAACATAGCAGCCCTGGTTAATAAAATACCATAAATGACTGACCTTAGTCCAGGTGCCGTTGCTGGAACTTGGAGGGTGAATGTTAATTTCATTTATTTGCGGTACGCCCGAATTGACTTAGGAAATTTAAATATGTTCGGCTAGATTTTAGATCCCCTGGTCGGTAATCCTTGAATTTTGAGTGGCTTGTCACAACACTTGCTCACATCAATTTTTAAATAGAACTTTCAATTTTGACTTCGATTATTTCGCGCGACACGCGCGGAGGCGCCGTTCGCCAAAAGCGGCTTTCGCCGCTAATTAGTTCATCGCGGAACCCGGGGAAGACTGACTGTCCAGTTCGCGTTCCCCAAAAGGTAATTTTCTTTCGGGACAAAAACGAATGTCTTTCGTACTCTCCCGTTTTGCAAGATAGCATTTTTGAATTAGAACTCGCGGATTCTTGGATTTGCAATGTTGCATTTCTCACGCGGATTTGCCTGAATGTCAATTCGACAATTCTCTATTCTCTGAATTACCGGCACCGGATGTAATTCAATACTTTGTGCTTATTTTATTATAACGTTTTGCGTTCTTACCAACTGGAACTTTTGCATTCGCTATGAATTTAATCTATGCAGGAGCGGCTTTGATTTATTCTTCCTCATGACAACTTAAAATCTACAAGATTTATAAATATAACGCAATTTCTTGCGGGTTGTTACAAATGCTCCGCACTCTAACACAGTCGAAACTGCTATTTTATGATATATAAAGGGTGTTTCTAAAATAATGGGACATACTTTGCAGACGTACTCTATGATCAAAAATAAATCAAAAAATTATAATAAATCCATGTCCGCAGCTGAATCCTTTCTGAAATATTAAGCACCTGATGATCACTTATAATGGTAAAGTGCGTTTCAAAAACGTTGCTATGATAGTGCACGCTAGTATTAAGCTATAGTATTTGCATCTGAACGCTAGTCTTGCTTAGTTTTGATTTGTGCTAATTCAATAATTTCAGATGGCAATATTAGCATGTTTAATTATTAAATACTCTATGGTAATGCATATAGCGTTATTAAGTAGTTTGATTGAAAGTCATGTTAAAGGCAGCATTGAGTTGATTTAGGTGGCGTTAATAGAAGATAACTTAGGATATAGGTTCCGATTATAAATCAGTATCTAAGAATGAAGTATATGAATACTTCATTGTTTTTTGCCATTGCTTGAATTGCACCGCCCTGTATCTCGACTGCCAGCTGGCCGGAGCAATTTAATTGTTAGGGTGTTCTATTTCTTTGTTGAGTTATGGTTGGCTTTGTTTGATTTTGTACTACGGTTTTACCCCGTAGCATGTGCTATGGTATTGTGCCAGATAGCGGTTTTGTTAAATTCATCAATTACTATTTAAAAATAATTAAATAACAAATTTGGGGTGATACACGCACAAAACTTCGTTTTACAGTGATCTTATAATTAGCCAAAAATTTGATTTTGAATTTTTGAGCATTTTAAATTTTTTTTCAAAAATTACAAATTTAACAGAAACCGTACAAAATACAGCGTTAGTGCAAGAGACAAATTTTCACATATAATCTCACAAGAGCATTAATTCTTTCCGGAAATTTTTTTGAGTGCGTTCCAACAACGTCGTATTAATTTGCTCGAGCGGGACGCGAGGGCAAATTATGACGTTGTTGGCATGCACGAAAAATAATTTCCGGGTATGAATTAATGCTCGAATGCAGATTCGGTAAGAACATCGTAACGACACAAACCCTAAAAAGAAGTAATGTCTACCTACAAAAAATTTCCAAGAAATTTTGTTGTTGTCTGTGTTACGGCTTGTGAACTAATTTTTCTATTGGTCATTAATGAGTGTCGTACAATTTTCTCTAAAATTTTAAGCTGAATTCAAAAATGTAATAACATACCGGGTGTTCTATCTAAAATTAGAGTTAATAAAAGAAATAGGACAGAAACAAAAGAAACCCATTTTCGAGGTATGCAACTGGAAAGTCATTTATCTTACATCAATACATATTAAAAATGTAATAAAAATGTCAAGTTTGGTAAAAATCGTTAGAGCCGTTTTTTAAAAAATCTTAAAAAAAACCGAAAAATTACAAGAGTAGACATCATACTTCCGGTTATGCAATTTTCTTCAAAAGCTTGATGTCGCATCTAGATAGTACACAAAACTTATATATGAAGTTTCAACGTCATACCTCTTTTCGTTTGGAGATATTCTGTTCACAAACAGACACACAGACAGACAGACACACAGACACAGCAATGAACAAAAACATATTTTTTGGGTTCAGGGCACTTTAAAACGTGAAGATCTGTTGAAAAACCAATTTCGAATTTTTGGGGCGAATCCTATACTTCTTTTATCATAAAAGGAAGTAAAAATAACAGAACTAGTTATGGTTTAATCGCTAAAAGTGTTAATATTAGATAAAAAAAAGTTCATTGATAAAACGGTGAAAGTTACGCCAAGACGAGTTAAATAGGTTACTGGTGAAAATGGTTGACTTAAATCGGGGTATGTAGCATTTGAGAAACTAGTTATTGAACAGGTTTGTTAATATATTACTTTTGGCTTCTAAAAAGGCCTTAAAAGTAATGCTTAATAATATATTAATACGTATTAAAGTTAATTTTGAATTAGAAGTGATTTAAAAGAATTTAAGGATGGCAACCTAGAGCATGTCGATAATTAAAAAGAAATTTGCACATGAATGTGTGATTAAAGCTAAGAAATAAGACACAAGGTAATTCCAAGCATAATTAGAATCACAAACTGACGAGAATCAGTAAAATGTGTTCGATTGAACAACTGTCAAACTGTGACTTTCAAAATTAAATTGACTCTAGTACTAAGTGGACATAAAAATATATGCAATGTCAGTGGCTAGGTAATATTAATTAATTAATAAGTAATAGGCCAAAAAATAATAACTTCAATAAGAAAAAAATAATTGAAAACTGGGTTTTCATGTAGAACCCAAATAATAAACCAGTAATTAATTTGAATGGAGTTTAAATTAAGAAGGGCATACAAAGAAGTGTAAATTAACGCACGAAGCATATATAATTAAGCGGTTCGGGTTTGCATGCAACCCCTTGCTTGAGTTCGTCTGCGGGTCGATCAAGGTACTAAAGGATTTTTTAAACCATGACTTTACCGCGGTGCTTGATTTCTGTCTTTGTAGCGAGACCATTTCGAAAGGCACATATGTTCCCAGGTATGGAATTCAGTGTGGTACAGTTGAAAGCAATCTCCCTATAAGCAGAAAAACCTCTATTTTGACGGTGAAGCGAAAAAAGAAAAATGGTACCTAGATGAGTTGTCAGGCCATTTTTAAATTCGATAATTATGAGACCATTTGGAGTATTTTTGGTACAAAGATTACGAGTTTATTACTGTACCAGTTGATTTATATGTGTTTAGACCAATAGAATGGTTTATTGAACGATGCCTTATGATGTACTTCGATGCATGTTTATTTTCAGGTTATGTTAGATACTGTGCAAAAATAAATGTACGGTGAAGCCGATTAAAAAAAATATCGACCGCGCTGGCCTTTTAGCTGTTACGTAATTTTTGTATGAGCTGGCGCGGTGTCGTAAATGTCCTTTTAGACCGTAACACAGTACTCATTAATTACAAGTAAATAAAAATTCAAAATGATAAGATTTACCTAATAAACACATTATAATTGCTTGCCATGTACAAGAGTAATATAATTTAGGTTATTTCAAAGCGTAAATAACGTTTGCTCAAGTATGCAGTTTAACTAATGTTGAATTGGATGTAATGGCAATTGAGTCATATTGTTATATTACCAAAGTGTAACAACCCAACCCTGATCGAGTTATTCTTGTTCTACCACCAGGTAATTGATATAAATTTTTAACGATTAAACTAATAGGCAGAATACTTGGCTACTCAATAAAATTTGAACCCAATTCTTATATAAACAATTTTTTAGTAGCTACAAAAACATAAATATTAAAATAATTAGAAAATTCGCCCGCATTCATTATACATCTTGACACCTTAAGATAA